>VUQI01016715.1:0-11111 GCA_015106735.1 Paratilapia polleni
AAAGCTGAAGGCTCTTCCTCCCATTCTACTTTTAAATACCCTAGGAACCACAAGTAAGCCTGCAGTCTGAGAGTGAAGTGCTTTATTGGGATAGTATGGTACTAAGCGGTCTTTAAGATACGATGGGGCCTGATTTTTTAAGACTTTGTATGTGAGGAGAAGGATTTTAAATTCAATTCTGGATTTAACAGGTAGCCAATGAAGAGAAGCTAATATGGGAGAAATATGGTCTTTCATTCTAGTCCCTGTCAATACTCTCGGTGCAGCATTCTGGATTAACTGAAGGCTTTTCAGGGAGCTTTTAGAACAACCTAATAATAATGAGTTACAATAGTCCAGCCTAGAAGTAATAAATGCATGAACTAGTTTTTCATCATCACTCTGAGATGTTGAAAAACTGTTGAAAAATGTACTGGCTATAGTGGTTCTACTGTAGAAAAAGGTATGGGGTAGAAATGAAGGCTACAATGCTACAAGCCCGACTGCTCATCTCTGCTTTTTTTGAAGATCAGGCTTTGGCTGCTTTGCAGAGGTTGGCATACACCCAGCTTTAAGATCACTCTGGGTTCTTCATGATGAGCTTTATTTTAACATGTTGCCTATGCAAGTGCTTGCAAACAGTTAACTAATGCAGGAAAATACAAACTTCACACAGAAAGGCCATAACCCCGGTTCACATTGACACACATGTACCCAGCGTACATGAATGATAATGTGATCATTTTCATGGACAGGACAAAAAGGCACACCTATAGGAGAGAGACAGAATTAAGGATAGAGATGGAAATGTTCTACCAAGTGAAGAGAGTGTGTTGAGAAGATGAAGATGAGTACTTTGAGGACCTGATGAATAATGAAAATGAGGGAAAGAGGAGGATGGATGGAGGAAAGCTAGTGAATAAGGAAGTGCAGTGGATTATTAAGTACAAAGTGAGGGCAACCATGAAGAGGATGAAGAGTGGAAAGGTGGTTTGCCCAGATGACATACTTGTGGAGGTATGGAGATGTCTAGGAGAGAGGGCAGTGGACTTTTTAACCAGATTGTTTAACACAATCTAGGACAGTGAGAGGATGCCCGAGGAATGGAGAAGTGTACTGATACTGGTTTTCAAGAACAAGGGTGATGTGCAGAGCTGTAGTAACTACAGAGGGATAAACTTGATGAGCCATACCATGAAGCTATGGGAAAAAGTTGTTGAAGCCAGGTTAAGTAGAGAAGTGATGATCCACAAGCAGCAGTATGGCTTCATGCCAAAAAAAGAGCACTACAGATGTAATGATTGCTTTTAGGGTCTTGATGAAGAAGTATAGAGAAGGTCAGAATGAGTTGCACTGTGTTCCTGTGGATCTAAAAAAAAAGCATATGATAGTGTGCCAAGAGAGGGACTGTGGTACTGCACAAGGAAGAGCAGGACAAGGGTGGTGCAGGACATGCATGGGGACAGTGAGACAGTAGTAAGGTGTGCGGTAGGAGTGACAGATGGGTTCAAGGTGGAGGTGGGATTACATCAAGTATCAGCTCTGAGACCCTTCTTGTTTGTAATGGTGAGGGGCAGGTTAGCAGATGAGTTCAGGGAGGAGTCTGTGATGTTCGCAGATAACATTGTGATCTGTAGTGAGAGTAGGGAGCAGGTGGAAGAGAGACTGGAGACGTGGAAGTATGCTCTGGAGAAAAGACAAATGAAAGTCAGTAGAAGCAGAAGTTAGTAGAAGTAGAAGAAGTTAGTAGAAGCAAGACAGAATCATGTGTGTGAATGAAAGAGAGGCAGGTGGAAAGGTGAAACTGCAAGGAGAAGTGGTAGTGAAGGTGGAAGAGACAGGGTCTTCCATCCAAAGCAATGAACAGTGCAGAAGAGAGCTGAAGAAGAGAATGCAGGCAGGGTGGATGGGTGGAAATGAGTGACAAGGGTGATTTCTGACACAAGGATAGCACTGGGAGTGAAAGAGAAGGTTTACAAGAGGGTAGTGAGACTTGCTATGATGTATGGTTTGGAGGTGGTGGCACTAATAAATAGGAGGTGGAGCTGAAGGTGGCAGAGTTGAAGAGGCGAAGAATTTCATTGGGAGTGACCAGGATGGAAAGGATTAGAAATGAGTGTATAAGAGGGACAGCTCAGGTTGAGTGGTTTGGACATGGTTGGGATAGTGGATATATTGGACAAAAGATGTTGAATATGGAGCTGCCAGGCAGGAGGAAAAGAGGATAACCACAGAGAAGATTCATCGATGTAGTGAAGGAGGATATGCAGAGGGTTGGAGTGACAGAAGAGGATGTCAGAGATAGGGTGAGATGGAGGCAGATGATTCGCTGTGGCGACCCCTAAAGAGAGCAGCCAAAAGAAGAAGAAGAAGATGTCCTGGTTTTTTCTCCCAGTTGGACACGCCTGAAACACCTCTTTTGGGAGGTGTCCAGGAGGCATCCTAGTAAGATGCTTGAGCCACTGGGACTTACAGACCAGTAAGATTCTCACCCTTTTTCTAAGGGTGTGCCCAGACACCCATCAGACAAAACTAATTTCTGTGACCCGGTTTGAAGTGGGAACACACCCTCTGGTCCCCCTTCCTAAAAAGCAAGCCAGAGGGACTGTCCTCGATCTCAACATAGTTTTGGAGAGAGCTGTCAAACCAGGACAGTTCATTTATTAAGGGAAAAAATAATTGGGAAAAAGTAATTGCCCCCTAAACCTAATAACTGCCACTTTTGGCAGCAACAACTGCAATCTAGCAATAACTGGCAGTAAGTCTTTCACATTGCTGTAGAGGAATTTTGGTCCACTCTTCTTTGCAGAATTGTTTTAATTCAGCCACATTGGAGGGTTTTCGAGCATGAACAGCCTGTTTAGGGTCATGCCAAAGCATCTCACTTATTAAATTAAAGTCTGGACTTTGACTAGACCACTTCAGAACCTTCATTTTGTTTTTTTGTTTTTTGAGCCATTCAGAGGTGGACTTGCTGGTGTGTTTCAGATTATTGTCCTGCTGCATCACTCAAGTGCTCTTGAGCTTAAGGGCACAAACTGATGACATTCTCCTTCAGGATTTTCTGGTATAGCAGAATTCATGGTTCCATCGTCCAGGTTCTGAACCAGAATATTGTTCCACAAGTCTTGGGGATCATCAAGATGCTTAACTGAGGCAAGTGAGGCTTGCAGTTCTTTAGATGTTGTTCTGGCTTCTTTTGTGACCTCCTGGAAGAGTTGTGCCTTGTGCTGTTGGAGTAATTTTGGTAGGCCGGCCACTCCTGGGAAGGTCTACCACTGTGGATTGTGTGGATAATGGCTCTCATTGTGGTTCGCTGGAGTCCCAAAGCCTTGGAAATGGCTTTGTAACCCTTTCCAGACTGACAGATATCATTGACTTTGTTTCTCATCTGTTCTTGAGTTTGTTGTTTGTTTTTTTTAGATCATGATGTGTTGCTTTTTGAGATCTTTTAGCCTGCTTCACTTTGTCAGACAGGTTCTGTTTAAGTGATTTCTTGATTCAACAGGTCTGGTAGTAATCAGACCTGGGAGTGGCTAGTGAAATTGATCTCAGTTTTCAAAAAAATGTGGTTAATCCCAATTAATTCATGATTTAACAAGGGGGGTGGGCAATTACTTTTTCACAGAGGGCCATGTAGGTTTGGATATCTTTTTTCCCTTAAATTATGAACTCATCATCTAAAAACTGCATTTTGTATTTACTCGGGTTATCTTTGTCTAATATTAAAAATTAGTTTGATGATCTGAGACATGTAAGTGGAACAAATGTGCAAAAAAATAAGAAATCAGGAAGTGGACAAGTATTTTTTCACAGCACTGTATGTAATCATTATAATTATTATAAGATTATAAGATTATTTCAGTGGTGAAAATAGTCCCCAACAAATGCTCCATTTCCTCCTGTTTGAGAACACAAAAATGTAACTATTCAGTATTTTTGCTTGCAGTTGATAGAAAGCACAGACCTCAGAGCTAACAGCCATAGAGAAGTGAGGTCAGAGAGACTAAAGGAATGTCAGTTCTGATATTTTCTTGTGATTTGTTGACAATAACCCAAAAAAAAGGCATTTTAAATTGTCTTGTTTTATTGTTGTTTTATTTTTTATTTATATATATATTTTGTATTTGCTTTGTTGGCTTCTTTTCATTTTGCCTTTATACCAACAACTTTATCCTTTCAGCAGAGTTCAAGGAAAGTCCCTCTCATAAATGTCACTGAACAAAAAGGCTACTTGCTTCCAAGCATTAAAGCAAACTGAGGTGGAGGGAAGTTATTGATGACATGGCTCATCTGGTAAAGCAAAATATAAGAAGTAAATATTATACTGCTCTAAGTTTCTGTTTATAATACCAAAAGCTTCTGCTTGCTGTTAATTAGTCACTTATTAACGTCTGTTGATAAAACATATTACTTCTTGCAGATGTTTTCCATTAAAAGCCAGGGAAGGGGAAGGAATTTTGAGTTTCTTTAATAGCTGATGAACATCAAAGTAGTACTGAATGCTTTAGATTTCTGTTAAAATAAAGATCTCTCTCCACTTGAGGTAGATAAAGACCAATGTTTACTGTATTTATTTATGCAGATTAAACGGTTGCACTCCATATTCATTCACTTTGAATGTCAGATAAGCACAGTTTAATTAGTGTTTGGTTTTTGCCTTAATCATATTAGTTACTTTAATGGCATCCTGTGTTGTGAGATGCATGTTAATGTGGTCTTTGCTATGTAAGCCACACACTGATGATAAACTTTGATTTGAAACTTGGAAATAGTTTAGAATCAGTTCTGATATCCAACACTATGATTGATGCTCATTGTGAAATGATTCAAGCATGATGGACAAACTGGAGATGTCTTTTGAATGAATGTGTGAGTGAATGTGCATTCATGTCAGGCTTCTTCCCCGAGAGCTTCAGAGTGGCATAGTAAACGGAATTTGTTGTTATGTCTTCACACCTGCAACTTCTGGCATGCTGAGAACATTGCTCTGAATCTGTGCTGGTGTGCATTGATGCAAAAATCAAGAAATGTGTTTATTTGTATCTAGCACAAAATACTCAATTATTTCCCTCGTTCTGAGTGATTTTTAGATTTTTCTTTTCTGCTCATAAAAAAGAAAATTACAAATGATATTAATGATTCATCTGCAGTCGTGATCTTTTTGTTCATTGGCAGTACATTCATGTTTTTTGCTACTCACCATTTTCTGTCTCATGCTACAATCTAATTGGTTTGGCTGGTTAATAGATTTGCATGCGGCACTTGTACGTACCAAACAGGCACTGAGATAAGGCCTGATGATTGCTTTCATTTAAAGGGCTGCAGCCCTCTCTGCCACTTAACTCGCAGAATAGGTTTGTGGCCTCTTGCTGATCAAGATGCTTGCAGTAGCTTGGAGCAGAAGAAAACCAATTTCACACCAAAATATACACAGGAGCATAAAAACGGAATAGGAACTAACAGAGGACATAAAGTGTATTAGGCGATGCACAACAAACACATTTTCCCCAGTGTTTCATTCAACCTCTACTCTGAAATTGATTATCTGAAAGATAAAACAGCAGTATATACCTTGGCCTGGATATCCCAGAAGCCTTTATGGTTGCCAAGGGATGAGGTGTGACATTTGTGTAATGGAGGCCGAGTGTTGCTTTGTGACCAACGCCATTGTGGTGTGTGATACGAGACGCAGATTCTTCAGCAGATTCTCTGTCTTATCTGCTGAATGGAGGCTCAGAGGTGGTCTCCAGCTCACCAACAAAAGGAGCCTCTGAAGCCTCCTTTTCATTTGTTTGCTGTGCTCATCAGTGTCATGAATACAGTGAAGAGGGGAAACAGAACAGATTGGCTTTATTCTGATACAGCAGGTGCCAATAACAGTTACTGTGTATGTTATGACTGCTTCACACTGAGAGCCATTCACATTATGATTAGAGGTGCCCAATGACTGTAACATAAACGGCTCAAGACTCTCATTAAGTTGACGTCCTCATATGCAGTAAACATTCTGCTACATCCACATGGTCAGTTAAATGGGGTTTGACTGACTCTGAGCACAATTAGCTGTCAGTTTTTACACCTTAAAACAGAGCTGCCTTATTGTTTTAGTGAACAATGAAAATTGAGTGTTTCTAAAATGACTTAAAGGAGACACATTATGTTTATATAATTTATAAACTGTTACAGTGGCAGCTGCTCATTTTAAAAATGGTTAAAGTTTTAAATATTGACCTGAAGTAACCCAGATGAACCAAAAGCTAAGGCTTCATACTTAGACACAGACTCATTCACATTCTTGCAAAAAGTGAATCTTCTTCTTCTTCTTTCGGCTACTCCCTTTCATCTGCCTCAGTCTCACCCTATCCCTGCATCCTCCTCTGTCACACCAACCCTCTGCATGTCCTCCTTCACTACATCCATGAACCTTCTCTGTGGTCTTCCTCTTTTCCTCCTGCCTGGCAGCGCCATCATTGTCTGGCAGCTCCATCCAAAAAAGTCAATATTTATGACAGGACACAAACCATGATTTTTTGATTCTGCAAAAATGAAATCCAGACTAAGAAGCACTTTGTTTGAAGCCCGCTGAATCCTGAGGATGTGAAGCAGGATGTTGCTGCTTCGATCTTTCTGTCAAAGGTAAGAAGTCTGCTATAAAATAGCAGTGCTGTGATTGCTTTCACATTGTTTAATTCAAGGCAAATATTCTTTGAGGAAATGGGATGAAACTCTGATTTTCTGAACATTTAGGAATAAGAACATTGTGTCTTGCAGTAACTGATAGAAGCTGTATACAGTGTGCTTGCTGGCCCAGGATTTTCTGCTGTGGCTTGCTTGACTTGGTAAACAGAATTGTTTGGCACAATGAGTGGCTTACCTAGTCTGTTATCTGGGACACACTCCTGTTGGATTTGGCTGTTAGTTTTCAGACAACACAATTTCACACCTTTCTGCAGCAAAACAAGTTCACCTGTATAACCACCCGCATGTGCAAGGATAAATTGCTTTGATAAATTGTCCACAGAAAATCGCACTGTTATTTTTTTTACTTTGTTACAGTGAAGCTGTGTGCTCAGTGTGTGTAACGTAAAAATACTTCTCCACTTTCTGTTCAGTGCATGGTTTTTACTGTAGTCTGGAGTAGAGCTTTAAAAGCTGTCCTACGGGACTCTGTTATGGCTTTCAAGTAAATCATTTCATTCACTTACATTTCTTTCAGGCACTTTCCAGAGGAGTGAATTTTGTCAGCAAAATGAAATATTTGACCAAGCACAAGCTGTGACATTGACAGGTTGAGTACATAACTGCACAGCAACATATCCCTTTGTGAACTGAAGATCCGATACAGTAGTATTTGGGGTAACGATGTGCAATAATCTGCATGATGTTCAAATCTTTTGTGGACATTTTAAAAACACATTCTAGGCTGAACTTTGAACATTTGATGTGCCTTATAGGTATAGATAATCAACAGATTAGATTCATTTTCAGTTTAGATTGCTTTTGATAAGCCTCTGACCCACTGAAAAGGTCACTTGAAACAACAGCAAAAACTAGAAGGACACTCATGGAGTGCACACCTGTGCCATACCAAGTCGTCTTCAACTCACTATCTTCTCTTCTGCTACTGTGCTACATCCTGCTTTCCACCCTAATTAGAACTTTCTAACTGTAGCACGCTCTCACATATTGAAACAGCTCATGTTCTTTGGACAGCTCCCTAAGTGGGGCCCCTGTAGGGACTTTTTCATTTGAGATGTCAGTGCAAACTGTTCATTGGTTGTTTAAGGGAAAAGGGTTAAGGCTCTAATGGCCTGTGGCGTGAGCAGTGGCATGTGGGTAGTGCCGGCTTTGACTGAAAAAACTTTCCAGGATTCACAACTTGGATCAAGCTCTGCACCAAAATTTAACTGGTTCTTCCTATGCCCATTTAATGTGTCTTCATCAGGTTTCACAATAGTTATGCTGACAGTCTCTAACAGACAGATGTCAGGAAATGGCACAGATGATGTTCTCTATGGCAGAAGTAGAAATGCTTGAAATAAGTTTATGTTTACCTAACAAGGAGTTGTTGTGACCATGGAAATTGTGACTCTTATGTGTCAGAAGCACAAGCCAAAGTCACATAATGGTTAGAGATGCGTGGATTGACCGGGCCAGGGACTTGAATCAGAAAGTTTCCAATGTTCTCGACCTAGACTGGTGACCGGGCAGTCAGCAATAATGGCCAATTTGCAAGCTGGTCTATTTCATGCATACACAACTCGTAGGCAAATAGTTGCGTGCACACTCACAGCCACACGGTAACATGTTAGTGTGGAATGAAGGCACAAAGTTTGTCAAAGTAAACCATACTTCACCTTTACCAAGCTGAACATTGACATTTTAAAGAAGCTAACAAAAGCAAATTGGCTAAAACTAAAGTAGCCAGAGGTCAGAGCCAGCCACAAGCCAGCAGCCTCAGTTAAGAACAAAGGATCAAAGCAGTTATGAGGAAAATTATGGAGATGAGTGAAAAAGAGAAAAGGGTCGATGTCCTGTTATCTGGTGAAGTTATAAACATACTGGAAAATTATGTAAGTACCTTTTTTTTGTTCAATAAATCTGCTGCACCTGCTTTTGATGGCTAAGGCAAAATATGTCAGGTAAAGGTGGATGTACAACATCTCAATTTCAGTTAATTATTTGTACCTCATTCCAGTAGCAGAGCACTTTATTTTCAGTTGTTTAAGTGAGAGAAGATCCTGTAACTTACTGCAGTTTGGGGGAAATTGTAAAGTTAAATAATTTATTTTGTTATGAAAATGATGTTTTTCATTGAAGAAAAGTTGATTTGTGTTTGTATATGCTGTTAATTATAGTTCTTAGAAAGAAAATCAAAATAGGCAAAAATCAGTATTGGCAGGTCACTCGTAGAGAAAAATCGGAAATTGGAATCAGCCAAGGAAAATGCAATTGGTGCATCTCTAATAATGATGTTATAGTGCCTTTTTGTGCAGGCGGTCAAGGTAGATGAATGGTATAACAAAGCATGCAACCTTGACAAGTGAGAACATTGTTTGCATCCCTTTTCATAAGTTATAAGTTATAGTTATCTTAACTATCTAACTATAATGGTAGGCATTCAAACTTTTTGGCCTGTTTTTCAGAACAAAAAGTTATTGCACTAAAGAAAATGTATATTAAATATATATTTTTAAAACAGTGGAGAGGGGGATTCTACCTTATAGCAAATTGCAGACATTTATTGTGTGAGCCGACTGGTTAAGCCAACATCAGCTGCCGAAATGATCATGAGATGCATGGAGATGTGTGATTGTTTCAGCTCAGCAGGTGATTGCCTGAATGATGACATCATACCTTCCCATTCCAGCAATTATTTAGAGGAGCCTGTTGCAATGTCAGAGAAAAATGAAAAACAACTTGACATGTGGTTCAGTCATTATTGGTCATTCAGATTTTGGAATAGGCAAAGAGCACCATATCAAAAATGCTCCCATGTGCCATTTCTAACAGCAGTGACAAGTTAGAGAGGCTGGAATCAGTTAATGTTTTTTGCATACTAATAGACTTAAAAGACTCATCATTTATCAAAGTGATTGCCTATTTTTGTCTGGCAAATGACTAATCAGTTAATCAGCATATCATTTCAGCACTGTGCAGCACAGTTTTAATGCAGTCAAATTCAGTATTTCTAGATTTAGGATCTCCAAATGGAATTACTGCTTAAAGGGGCAGTTCACCCCCAAATCAAATTTACATAGTCTTACTCTGGCATGTAGTGGCAATTATCCATCTGTTTACCTATGAATTAAACCCACAAAATCGCAAATCCTATCACTGTAAGGAACCAAGTGTACATCTACCTGTGATGCTGTGCTCCTGACAGCATGACAGGATCTAAACATCGACAGTGTCCCTCTTAGCTGAGCTGCAGTGGGCTGTCAGGGGTTGACAATCTGTCCATGCAAAGTAAAGGTAATGTGTCTAGGTTACCTTATTGGTGAAAATCTCTATATTTTTTTCTTATTATTTCTGACCATTTCATAAACAAAATGTGTAGTATGCTTGGGTAAATGAAACAGTTACTAAAAAAACTGTAGAAAAATGATTTAATAACAGTGCTGGTGATTTTGGCTGTGCTCTCCTGTATGTTCTTTAGTTGGCAGTTGCAGTTCAGTTTTGAATTAGATATGAATTGAGCCTTTTTTAGCCTTACATATGCACATTAACAACAACACACTATAAGGTTGCTTATTAATATACTATATTTATAACTTAATACTGAAAACACAAAATGATGGGTCATATTATCTTTTCAGCAATGTATTTCACAGACTAGTTAGCAAGTTACCATTAAGACACCACTTGACTGCTCACGACTGCAGACAGTTCTGTGAGTCAGAGCTGCTCTGCAGCAATAAACAATGTGTAGATAACATTTCTGAATTACTCCAAGCATCTTTCTGTCCTGTGATCTCTTTTTATTTTCTGTAAGAAAAGAAAAAAAAAAAACAGTTTTCATAGCAGTTCATAGATCTTTATTAAAGGATTACCTATTACTTTTTTTTCTGCTCTGGATAAAACTCATGGTGTTGTCATTTGCTCTGCGTGATCGATCAAACTCCCAGAGTTTCCTACAGATTTAGATTCTATTTGTGGTGCATATATATGCGTGTGCACAGAAGAAGATGGTGCACACATGCTTTTTAAATGCAGCGTTTCCCCTGCCTTTGTGTTAGGAGGGCAGAACCTCATGCTCTCCCCCAAGAAACAGAGAGGGCACCTTCCCCTCCAAAGCAGTCAATCTAAATAACATACACTATATTGCCAAAAGTATTCTCTCGTTTGCCTTCACACACATATGAACCTGAGTGACATCCCATTCTTAATCCATAGGGTTTAATATGATGTCGGCCCACCCTTTGCAGCTATAACAGCTTCAACTCTTCTGGGAAGGCTTTCCACAAGGTTTAGGAGTGTGTTTATGGGAATTTTTGACCATTCTTCCAGAAGCACATTTGTGAGGTCAGACACTGATGTTGGACGAGAAGGCCTGGCTCACAGTCTCCTCTCTAATTCATCCCAAAGGTGTTCTTATCAGGTTGAGGTCAGGACTGGTGCAGGAGGGC
>VUQI01016721.1:9748-20893 GCA_015106735.1 Paratilapia polleni
TTAATGTTGGGTGTGTTTTTTTTTTTTTTTTTTTTCCCTCCCTTTTATTAGCAGATTGAACTGGAAGGGAGCCAGCTGCTGTTAAAGGCTGTTTGTTTGGTTTAACTGTAACAGTTTCCTCTTTTTTTCAGTTATTGTTGGGGCTAGAAAGGAAGGTGTTGGGTCCACTGCCATAGGAGAGACTTGATATAAAAGCAAACAGAAGCATTTCAGTTTTTATCTCATTTGAGTTTGAGTTTAGGTAAATGTTTTCACCCAATAATCCCAATAATCCAGTTTACATATAGGCACTGCTAGAGAACTCATTATTCTTTAAAGAAATATTTAATATCTTCCCTAATATAATATCAACCGCATAAAACATTTTCACTTACTGGCATCAGTTTTGTCTCATTTTTCTTTTTTAATTAGTTTTTTCTTTTTTAAATTAACATATTTGTGAACATATTTTGTCATATATTATCCAAGTAACCATAATCCTCAAGCCTACAGTACTGTGCAAAATTCTTGCGCCACCCATCATTTCACTGTATTTTGCTTGACCAATAGTTCTCCAGGCTTTCTGAAGGTCTTTCAGAGTTTTTCTTCGGACTGGTTTTTCACTCATTTTCTGTCCAGTCCTTGTTCCTGACCATTTTCAAAGAAATGTTTTCTTTGTTTGTTAAGCAATTTATCACTGACCTATGACTTATTCAAGCATAAAAAACAGTATCTGAAAGTCATGTCCTCAAGAAATAAGAAGAAAATCTAGCAAAGACCTGAGAGATGCATCTGACTCTCAAGCTGATCGTCATTCATCATCATTCATTCAATGGCTGTCAAGAAGCCATTCTTAAAGAAGGGAAACGGGGAGAAAATGCTGAGGTATGTGAAATGACACAAGAACTGGACTGAAAATCAGTGGCAACAAGTCTTATAGAGTGATGAATCAAGATTTGAAATTTTTGGTTCAAATCAATATGGACAGAGGAGGTCAGGAGAGAGGTACAGCAGCGAGTGTCTACAGCCATCTGTAAAACACGGTGGAGGCTCTGTCATGGTTTGGGGCTGCATTTCAGCTTGTCAAAAGTGATGGAATTATGAACACAGAAAAATCCTGTAAGATTTTTATCCACCATGCAATACTATCTGGAAAGTGTCTGACTGGCTTTATTTTTCAGCTTGACAATGATCCCAAACCCATTTCCAATGTAGTAGTAAAAGCATACTTGGATAGAAAAATACACACTAACACACTATCAATCATGGATTGGCCTCCCCAGAGCCTGGACCTAAACATTATTGAAGCAGTGTGGGATCATCTTGACAGAGAACAGAACAAGGCAGCTAACAAAGAAAGAAGAGCTTTGAATGTCATTCAAGAAGCCTGGAGAACTATTCCTGAAGACCACTTATTACTTATTACAAGAAAGCTTGCCTAAGAGAGTTCAGGCTGTGTTGAAGAATAAAGGTAGTTATACCAAATATTGACTTTCAAGCTCATTAGAATTGTACAACTTTGTTTTTGCCTTTATATACTGTATTTCCATGTATGTTTGTACTTGTTTCACTAAATTGCTGCACCTATTTCCCATTTTCCTAGCAAAATATAAAGAAATGAGGGGTGGTTCAAGACTTTTGCACAGTTGCACAAAACATAGCATGGTATAGAGGTTTGATGTATGCATAGACTTGCTGTACACATGCACATAGGCAGCATATTAGATGACAATATTAATTATGTTTTATAAATGAAATCTATCTTGATTTTCTCGTCTCCAGCACTCTGACAGGATGGCATCACAGGAGGGGGAGGAGCCTCCTCCAAACCGAGGCCAATCAGATAGTCGTCTAAAGAGCAAGAAGCCACCCAGCCTTGTAATAGCCATCCCTCCACCAGAGGCAATGATGTCCCAGGTAGGCTGGTTCTTTTGACCCTGTCCTTCAGTGCTTGGCGTCATGCAACAGTCATTTAGATGTGTTATCACATAACACATAGTGTGCACCCGGGGTTAAAGTGTGATTTTGCAGGTGGGGGGATCCTAACTCTGAAAATATAGGCAGACTATGATGAGCTGATCTGTGCTTCTGCTGGCTCAGAGGTTTACTGCTCCCTGTGAATTTAACACACTGAATTCAACAAGATATTATCAGATCCTTCATGAGATATCATGACTGCCTTCCAATGTTTAGCCACTATAAAACTAAAATAAGTGTAATTTGTTAAGCCGATGAAGCTCTTTAGTATCACTTAAATTTAAACTGCTACACCTGAGCTGGCAGTGACCATGGACACCACAGTCTGCCTTGCACCAGGTTAACATACTCCATTACTGTAAACTGCCACAATACTGAAAACTACCCAGTTGAGCCTGCAGTTGTATGTTATTCTCATACAGACTTTGAAAGCAAAATGAAGGATAATAACTTTGTGTTGTTCAGAGACATTTCCCAATATGTGTTTAGAACAGACACAACTGTGTAGGTGCAATTCTTTCTGCTGCTTCTGTAAAAAAAAAAAAAAACAGTTATTATAGTTTTTCATGTCCAAATTAGTTTTTATTTTCATTTTATTTCACATTGTTTGAAAACATTTAGTTTTTAATTACTTTTTTTATTAGGTTTAATTTACTTAATTATTATAATTTGGAAGATATTTGTTGTCAGGCCTCATCAGTCAGGTTGTGATAACAAAATCGACCAAACTGACAAAGTGTGGCACTTTTTCAGAAACACATGTAGGTAGAAAACACACTTGAGAACATAAAGGAGAGAGAAAGAGAGAGAGAGAGAGAGCTCCGGAAAAAATTAAGAGACCAAATTCCAAATATAAATATTTTCATGCTGTCTATATAGATAGATAGATAGATATAGATATAGAGATAGATAGATATAGATATAGAGATAGATAGATATAGATATAGATAGATAGATATATCCTGCTGTGTGTCATGAATGTTACTGAACATGTGAATTTCTTCAAAGAAAGGCTTTTTAATCATATTGTGTTAGTGAAGAGTAGATTTCTTTAAATTTATGTCACCAATATGATCCAAAAAAAACATGACTTAACCAGATGTTTTGTATGTAGCTCACATGGAGGTTCAGATCAATCCTGGGACTCATTAACTCATTAATTATGAAAATTAATGGATGGATTAATGGGCTAATGGACTACTTTGGAAGTAGTATGTAATAATCATTTGACTCAGGATATACAGTGGAAGAAAATTAAAGGTGATGGGCAGTACTTTACTTTTAAGAGCTTACAACACATTAAAGTAGCACAATATCCATTGATGCTTCTGAAATTGCCACTTCACTTATGCAACCAGGCATTTGGCACAACTATCAGGGAGTTTGTGAACACAAGCCCATACATTCCCCCAGTGAGCCTCATGCTAACAAAACAAACTAAGGCCTTTCAGCTGCTCGTATTAGTTGGTAGTTAGAGTTTAACTGAGCATGTCACATTTAAACTGCTCCTAAAGGACAAATAGTGTAATAAACATGCAAATGTAGTGTGAATTTGTGCAGTGGCCTTGTACCGCAGACACTTAGGCTATTCGTTTTTCCATTACTAAGGTAATTTTAGATAATCCTAAATTTGCTGCATCATGTACTGTAGTTAATGCTTAAACTGGATGTGTGAGGCAGTGTTATTATTGTTAACTAAAACTAAAAACACAAACTAAGCGCAAAAAAACATTTTAGTTAACAGGAATAAAAATAAAAACTAGACCTTAGGAAAAAATGACAAACAACTGAAACAATATTATGTATTTACAAAGCTAATAAATTAAAAAAAAAAAAATGCTATATAGAGGAAGTCTTACTGGTTTTAATTTTTGTCATCACTTTTTCATCACAACCTGCTTGATGAGGCTTTGGTTCAAATGTTAACTGAGACTCCAGGTTACTGTGAACTTCTGAAAGATATGCCCCTGACAAACACCGTCCACATAATAAGGAGAATTACAAAAAAATTTAAAAAATGATAATAATAAAGATGACACAAGTGCTGAAACTAATAAAAGCTAAGATAAAACATAACATTTTCAGTGAATTAAAAAAAATAAAGTGGAATGAGTAAACCCACTCTAGAAACTGACTGTAAATAAACTGATCTGAAAACAGTTTGCACAGGGAGTTTGTTGATGCTATTTCACCAACTTTTATTGAACTAAAATTGAACTTTTGAAAGTAGAAGGAAAAATTGTTGTGTGTGAGGCACAAATATTTCTGGGTGTCTGAAGTGCAGTGTTTAAGAACCACTGGTGTAGAAGGAGGTCATTTCTGAACTGGTGATGAAATGCTCCTCTGGAAGGAGATTGTTTATGGTTTTGAAAAGAAACTGGCTTAGTTATGGAGGTAGATACAACCTGATCGTTTGGCTCATTTATGACTCACTTTGAGCCCCATTAACGCTATGGAATTAAAAAAAAAAAAACAACACAAATCTTCTCTCTGCACAGGCAATATTATTTGGTTTGCACTGTGTATTTTATAGCAACAACAGCTGCTATACTGTGATAATAATATTTTTTCTCCTTTTTCTGCTCAGCCACTACGACAGTCTGTGAAAAAAAACCCAAGTGGTCAAGCAACCGGTTCTGTGTCAGAGAGCGTCAGTGGAGCAGGAGATGGAGAATATTCAGCAAGAGACAGAATAGCAAAGTTTGGTAGACAAACATCGCTCTCACAAAGCATCCGAAAGTAAGTTGGTGGTTGTTGTTGTGTCAGAGTCAAGTCTGACACTTTAGAGACCTACAGTGGATACATAAGTTGCTGTGGGGTCATAAACTCATGAAGTGTTCTTCACCAAAGTGTATTTTACAAGGAGTCCAAGTGTTGCTCCCTACAGGCCATTCACTTTAAGCTATAAAGAGATGTATATTTTGTTTTCCACAATTCATTCATCAAAAAATGTCCTCTTCACGATCCCTCTAATTAATAGATGACAGTTGTTAAATCTTATTTACCAAATATGTGTCCTAAGAGTCTAATGATTGAGTGTAGATATAAAGAAGATTTAATGTTTAGTTATAAAGTGCAGCAATGGACAGTTTTTAAAGGTGAGCAATGTATTACTTTTGCACTTCCCTTATATGGTGCAATGAAAGTTACCCAAACTACATCACCATTAACCAGGCAGCATTTTGTAATTTGGTGTTAAAATTTCACAGAATGTTTTTGTGGTATCTACTCCCTATTCACAGAAGGTGAAAAACAAAACTCAGATCATTTTGTTTTGTTTCTTGTTTATTTAACTTTAAACAAATGAAGTGCTCATAGATGTATATAAAGTGTTCATTTTAAAGTTCATTTTCATGAATGTCTTGTTCTAGTTGGGCACCTCGTAACTCTTCTTGTGTTCATCCACCATCTTTCTGTACCTCCAGGAATACAGCCCAGTGGTTTGGGGTGGGTGAAGACTGTGAGACTAAGCAGCAGGTCTGGCACAGGAAGAGCCTGCGCCACTGCAGCCAGCGCTATGGCAAGCTGAAGCCCCAGTATAGAGAGCCCGAGACGGCCACCAGCATTGACCAGAGCCTGGATTCACCAGCTGCACACAGGATGCCCAAGGTTCACTGCCATCATAGAAACACATGATCACCATTAACCTACTGTTATAACACCAATGCTGTAGAACCATGGGTTTTATTTAAATTACTACTTAATCTACATTAAAATTTACAAATATAGTGCAGGAAAGATGATTTCCTTTCTGGTTAATATTCTGATCCTATTGTAAGGTAAGAAAAGAAAAACTACTTGTACAGAAGAAAACAAATCAGGCTGAGACACCAGGCTCTGTGTGTAGCTACTAAGACTTTCCTTTTCTAAACTGCCAAGAAATTATTTTTTCTTTTTTTTTTTTTTCTCCACCTGCAAGCTTTCACTTGATGAAATGGAGAGATTTCTCAAGAAGACACTGTATTAAAGTGCTGCATAGTTACAGACGTGGACCATCTGTGCCCCAGATGAATCATGTCGCTCTTTCAGTCCGTGCCAGACAGCTCTACTCTACTCATTCTCCAATATTTTGTTCTTCTCTTTGTTCTCTGCCCTGTGCTATACACTTCTTATTCTGCAATCTGCATACACTGTGTTTCCCTCTTTGTAGACATACATACATGTACGCACAAACACATAAGGCAAATCTCTCTCTTCAAGTGTCGGCACTGTGAATTTTTTTATTTTAGTTGATCTGTCAGATCTGAGGGACTCCTCGTGCTCACCCTCAGAAAATACTGCTTCTTGTTCAAAGTCAGCTTTCAGAGTAGGAAGATGTAAAGATTTCAGCAGATGTTTACTAGTTCAAGTTCATGCAAATGTCATAGTGAAATATTCAAGTGTCAGGTTGACACTAATCTCTCTTTCTGATAGATTGTGGATCCCCTGGCACGAGGGCGACCTTTCCGTTGCCCAGATGAGATGGACAGTCGTTCCCCAAGAGCACCTCACACTGCTCAAGGGGTTCCTGTCACACCAGGCATCACCTCACTCAGCTCCTTCACCAGCCAGCGCTCCGGGTACGCTCGCTTCCCCAGACGAAAGAGAGAGTCCGTCGCCAGGATGAGCATCAGAGCTGCGTCTAATCTGCTGAGGGTGAGTGAAGTAACTGTACATGTTGTGATGTGTTCAAATGAAAGGGAATGGTTGTGGGGCAGCTTGAAAGCAGAGTGGTATAACATGAGTCCCTGGTTTGAGTCCTGGTCTTCGATGTTTTCTCTGTGTTTGTGTGTTTTATTCATCCTTTGAATAAAATGACAGTAAATGCCAACAGTGTTTAACATATGTTTGTTTTTATCATTGTTACCTTAGTCAGAGGAAGGAAAAAGAAATTCTCTCTTTATGCATGTGTAAAACCACTTGTTATGTGGCATGTGTGTTGTCCAGGGTCGTAGCGGCTTGGCAGGCTCACAGATTGGTCGCAGTTTTCCCAGGAGGAGCTTTGCCAGGCCCAGCTGGATGGACGAGGACACTGTGGATTCTGCAGACGCATCCGAGTCACTCTTCTTCAGTAAGGTCAGCAGCAGCTCTCTCTGCCACCCATTAGTATCTTTGTACCAGTTTCTATCCTTCTACTTCATTTGGCAAACCTCTGTAAATGTTTTACATTCATTTGATTTTCATTGTTTACCTGCTTCTTCTCTCAGCCTCCATTTTTCTGTGACCACTGTATTCTTCTTTGTTTGTCCTTCTTTCTTCTTTGCTCTTCAGGTTCCTGTATGTCCTCTCTCCCTACATGTCTGCTTCACCACAAACAAAAACACACATAATGTCTGACTACACATTAATTACCGCTCTCTGTTTTTGCTTTCGGCATGTCTTCTGTGTCCTGCATCACCTCTGCTGCTTTGCATAGGTTGATGTCCGTGATGAATTGTACTCCATGGCTGATGATGTCTTTGAATCGCCTCCCATGTCTGCCTCTTTTGCTCCTTGTGAGCAGCCTGATCTGAAGCCTTCCAGCTTGTGAGTAAATAAATACACAACCACAGTCTCTGAACTTAAGTCATTTGTTTACTGCTAGTTCTCAGCGTTTATGTAAAATATATAATAATAATATTTTGTTGCACATAAGGTGGTTTTCCTTTTTTTAAAAAACAATCCTGCTCTCTCTCTCTTCCTATCTGTCTTCCTCCCATTCCTAGTAAGGACATATCACAGACCCCTAGAACGTCAACTCTATTGTCCGAAAAGCCTCATCCACGTCGTGGTCGTCGCATTGTCTCCCAAGTAAAGCACTTCGCATTTGATAAACAAAAGCGTCAATATGGTATGGGCGTTGTGGGGAAATGGCTAAACCGACACTATCGACGAAGCGTCAGCAGCAATGTTCAGAAGCAGCTGGATGACTTCCACAGCCACAGGTGGGGAATGAGTAGTGGCTTACTATGCATATATAGTAATCAATTTTAACTTTGCTTAATTAAAAAAATGTATTTGTTAACTTCAGTGAGAGAAACCTAATCAGCTAGTTTGCTGAGAGACAGTGGGGGTTGTGTAAAAGGTTGTTAGAGTTTGAGGCAGATTTATTACATTAAAAACATTTTTGTTTGTCTGACAAAGTACTGAAAGTATATATTTACTAATTTTAGAGTCTTAATTTTACCTGTTTTTACTGAATTCACAGTTTTGTTTTGTGGCATGTGTCATTTCAGACCCTACTTTACCTACTGGATTACGTTTGTCCACATAGTTATCACATTGCTGGCCTGCTGCACGTATGGTTTTGCCCCTGTTGGGTTTGCACAGCATTCGACATCTGAACTGGTGAGTATAAATCTTACAGAAAAAATTTGTAGCAGTATTTCTGTTCTTTAAAAAAAAAAAAGATATTTTTAAATTAAAAATGACATTTTTGACATGATAGCTTTCATATTTGTGTAAAAATTGAAGGTTAACTGCTCTTAATGAAACTGAGGATTGAAATTAGAATTCTTTTTTCACACTTTAACCATCTCAGACAGTGTAAATATGGCAAGGAACTTTTAAGTCATTGTATTTTTATCCAAAAAAGCATGATGCAGAAAAGCATGTATTTAATATACAAAGTGTATTAATGTGTTTTAATTTATCCTGCACTCATGAACTAGTGCTCAGAAGACTTTAAACGTTTTTTGGTACTTTTCGCTTGCTGTACCATGAGCATTGCCACTGATAAACCGTGTTGCTCTGTCGCCCTCTGTAGGTGCTGAAGAACAAAGGTATTTATGAGAGCGTCAAGTATGTCCAGCAGCAGAACTTCTGGATTGGTCCAAGCTCTGTAAGTTTAGCTGCTGTATTACTCTGCTTAGAATGGCTTTAGATGTTCGTCTAGATATATAAAACATGAAGAACTGTATGATGCTAGCAAAGCTAAAGGGAACTCACACTTTGGTCTACAGTTTTCTTAGTTTGGTGTGTTTTAGGTGGAACACTTCTTTCCTCTTCTGGTGCAGGGTTACACCCTGTGAACACCCTGTAACTTTTTCACTTTGTGATTTGTTGGTGACTAGTGAGTAGTAAATTACATACCTGAATCTGTCAGTTTATTCCCTGCATTCAGCATTTAGGTTTTCATATTTAAGTGTTAATTGTCTAAGTGTATGCTGAGCTGAATGGTTTCTGCCTTTAATTAGACCAAAAAAAAAGGAACTTCCATGTCTCATTGCATGAACACATATAGTTATGTCCATAATTTGTTGGACAAAGAAAAAGTTTCTGCAATTTGGCCTCTATTTTAAACTCATTTTAAATCCTTTGTTATGGATTTAAAATAATTTTAAATCAAACAATATGTGATTAAAGTGCAGACTTTCAGCTTTAATTAAAGGGATTTAACAAAAACTTTTGCATTAACTGTTTAGGAGTTACAGAGATTTTTGAAGAATATCCCATTTCTTTGTTTTGACAAACTCTTGGGTCCATTTGCACTATTAAGTCTTGTCCTATCAGTTTTGCATGGCCTCATATTTAAAATTATACTGAAGAGCTATAAAATATAAATCCAACACTTTGAGTCAACTTCATTTGTCATGAAATAACAGGGGAACAGGCCTCACCTGCCATGAAACTGCTTGTCAGTCAATTGTCTAATTAATTTTGAGCCTCTGTGTATAAAAATGTCTGTAATTCCTAAACAGTTATTGCAAAAAAAAATTTAAACTCCTTGAATTAAAGCTGAAAGTCTGCACTTCAATCACATATTGATTGTTTGATTTAAAATCCACTGTGGTGGTGTACACAGGCAAAAATTGTCTTTGTCCAACAAAATATGGACCTAACTGTATTTACATGACAAAAAGGACTTAAAACAATTTGATATTTTTCCCTCTTAATCTTTTTGCAGTATGTGCATTGCCACACTAGTTAATCTTTACAATCATTTCCTTCCAATTTTTAGGAAGACCTGATCCACCTGGGGGCAAAATTCTCCCCCTGCATCCGTCGGGACGTACAAATTGTCATTCTGATTCAGAAGGACAGGGACCTTGAAAGAGATTCTGGCTGCTGCGTTCAGAATGACAACTCTGGATGTGTGCAGACCCTCAGCTCTGACTGCTCTGTACGTGATGTTTATGTACACACACCCATATGACGACGTGCACATGAGTTTGTAATCTTTAAGCATATAATCACTTTAACAGGCATGCTCATTATTCACAACACATACGTCCTTGCTGTGCTCTTGAGCTTTTCCTCATAGATGCACAGACTTTAAGTACCATAACATGGTGTGTCTGATGAAGGAAACCTAATCTGTTTTTCATTCTATCCTCCCTGACAAATTCACACAACTGCAAAAAAACAAAAAATCTATCTATCTAGAGATAGATAGACATTTAATTAGATTTTTAGGAAATGATGATTGTAATCAAATTTGTCAAACTGGCATTGTTACCTTGTTTAAGTATTTGCCGTCTAATAGACAATAAATATATGCAATAAATTAAATAGTTGTTGTACTGTCCCCCTGGGGAATAAGAAAGATAACTGTGTGTATTAAATATTTAAATGACCTAATGCAGGAGACCCTGGCCACCTTTATTAAATGGAATAAAGAAACTGTCGACATCGTTAGGTCTTCTGGTGCTGTCTGTCACCAGGATCCCAGGTGAAGATATGAATTTCATTAAAGTGCATAATTAAACGTTCAATAATATTTTCTGCCAAACCTTACTTCTTCCTTTTCTTTGTATTATTGCTTTGCTCGCTGTGAACAGATTGTGTGAAGAGCCTGCCTCTGCAGAGCCTCATACGTGGCCGGATGACATCACCAAGTGGCCAGTGAGGGGACACTGCTGCTAGTTAAAAAAATATTTTGTACATTCATCGTCTTCATTTTTTTTGTTGCTAGTCTGTCTTTACAGAAGTCTGAGGCACATTTTGAAAATAAATTTCTCTGTTTTTGTCCTCCTTGCCCTGTTGCCAGGTCTGCACATATCAAAAGAATTTGAATCACACAGGCCAGAGACACATGGACTGTACCATCAAGGGACGGCCCTGCTGCATAGGAACTAAGGGCAGGTGTGAAACATGAGCAGTTATCACCTTGTCCAAGTTTCTAATCATGTGTTTGCTAAACTGCTATGCCATTGCCAAGTCATCTGGAAAAAACAATTTTTTTTTTTTTTCTTTTTCTTCTTTTTTTTTTTTTTTGTTTTTTTTTGATTT
>VUQI01016732.1:9932-32780 GCA_015106735.1 Paratilapia polleni
TGTAAAATTTTTTTTTTTTTTTTTTTTTTTTTTTTTTTCTTTGCAGTTTGATGTCAAGAGATTTGTGAGTCCGTGAGTGGTGATTTTCTGTACCTCTGTGTAGTACCTGCAGGTGTTTAGTAAATAAAGTCTTTGTCACAGCCCGCAGTGTGTGTCTCTGTTTTTATTTCAGTGAAGGAATACTGCACGTCTTTTGTAGCACATGTAATTGGTTTACAGGCAGGGGTGAAGTGTGTCAGCCTGCTGCTCTATCACATGCATCCGTAGTTCGCTGGTTAACACCGGAAATCTACTCCTATAATGTAATAGTGAAAGCCCACACGGTTTCCCATCACTGCACAGCCCTCTGTCACATGGCGCACTGTTGTTTTCACAGTGGATAGTGGGGGAACGGGACAAACCAGACTGCACTCAGAGAAGGATTACACAATAAAAAAAAAAAAGGTGGCAGGAGAATCCGGTTTGGGTTTTTGTTTTCTTTGTTTTTTTGCCTCCTTGACGATTTTTATGGTCTTTGTGTCATTTTGTTGCGCTTTTGAAGCAAAACTCCGCCATATTCAGCCCACCACGCCCGGAGCGCAGCTATCAGAGTCGCTGTTACAGTCTGCTCAACTTATTGCACAAAGTTAATTTCCTCTTTACTGGAGAGGAACAAGGTAACGGAAACAGCCTCGAGAAAAGAAAAAAAAACAAAACAGCTTTACTTCCTTAAATTTAAATTTGCTAAGCTTTTGTTTCCAGCTCAGGAGAACAGTTGTTGGAGCTGGGTTTCTGTAGGCTTTAATCATTGCGTGTTGTGACCCAGCGATACACGGGGCTTGCTGTATGTACAAACATTATGTATGTGTGTTTACCTTGGAAGGTGAAGTTGTAACCAGTAATGATTCTGAGCTCCGTTGGGGTTTGCTGCCTCAGCCCGGAGGCCAAAGAGGCTCGCAGGATCAACGGTGAGATTGAGAGGCAGCTCCGCCGGGACAAGAGGGATTCCCGACGGGAATATAAACTCCTTTTGCTCGGTAAGGGACGGATAATACAGTCTTTCTGTAATACCTCCATGACAGGTCAGAGGTGGAAGGAGTTTTCAGGTCTTGTGCTAAAGAAGCAGCATCCCATTAAAATATCAAAGCCACCAAAAAATATTAGATGGCCTCTTCGAGTCTTTGTATTCTGCTTTGTATTATTTGATTATTAATATTGATGTAACAGATGCTAACGTTGCTGGTCGGGATAGAACTATTTTAACATTTTTTTTATTAATGTTACATAGTTTAATTTATAGCAAACAATTTTATGTGTCACCATTGCTTTATATTTAAAATCTTGTCATAAAGTAACAAGTGCAGCTATTAAATTCATGTAGTGCAGTGGAAGGAAAATGGAAAAGAGGAAAATGTTAAACTGTTCCCCATAAAAAATATAGCCTACTTAATATCTTTCCACTGTTTGCATCAATCTGACCCCTCAAAACACAGATGTAAACAGCTTCAGTGTATTTGAGTATGTTATGATGCATTTGTGGCTAAACGGAAGCAGATTATAAACAGTGGAGTAAGTGGTGTACAATGCAAGAGTGTAAAAATACTCTCTTACTAATTCTGAATTCAAGAATTTGTGTAAATAAAAGTAAAGAACTGTTAGAACACATTCTGCATCAAAATTAACCGATTTTACTGTGCATTATAAATTGTTTTTTTTTTTTTTTTACATTTTTATCACTATTATTTATTTATTTATAATATTAGTTAGATAGATAGATACTTTATTGATTTTTATTGAAGGAAGTTTAGGCATCCAAGCTTGTAAAATACAAGCCATCAAACACGAAACACCATAAGATGCAAATTAAAGTAAGAGTACAAGAGTAATATTATAATGGGATAACGGAAGGGTTTTGAGAAACTGTTACAGTGAAGTGTTAGTCTTGTGTCATTCAGTAATGACAGCTTATGCCTGTAATAGGATGTGTGCATAGTATGCTATGTGAGGTCAGTTAAAGTGCAGGTGATGTAAAGGGTGGTCACCAATACAGGCAAACAGTGCAAGATCTACTCACTGGTGTTTGAAAATAACAAGTGGCCTTAACTACACAGATTTTCTTTTTGTAAGACTTCACAAGCAAAGAGGCTCAATAATGTAGTGGGTTGTACATTTGCTTGACAAATGAAAAGTTGCTGGTTTGATTCCAGCCGGAGACACGAATCCCCTTTGGGGTTGTGTCAGGAAGGTAAAACTCTGCCAAATCAAACATACAGAGCTACCTGCCGTGGTGACTCGTTGTAACAAGGGAGCAGCCGAAAGTAGCCAGCCTAAGACTTCACAAGCAAAACGTTTCAAAGCTACTAGATGCAGTGGATTTGAATTCATATGTAGCAAATGGAAAGGTAAAGTACCTACTTACTTCATCCCACCACTGGCCAGCGGTACCATTGACTGGGGTGAAGTGATCAAATTTAACACTCGTTTTCCATTAAGTCTGTGACTGAAATATTGTGTGTACCAACTGAAGTCTATACTAGAGAATGCAATATATTGCCTGACCGTAGTAGTTACGCAATTAATTTTTTTCTATACACCAATGTCTGTTTACACCAAACAGTGGGTTTTGTGGTGACATTGATCAGTCATTTCCGTATATGTTTGACGAACGTTATTACTCTCATAAGGTGAGATTGATCCCATTTTAATCACATTACAACAAAACCATGTGACACAGTTCAACCTTTGTTGGCGTAACACATAACATTAAAAGGAGAATTGTGTTCCAAAAAATGGGAAAACAGAAAAAAGAAAGTTAATGCGGTGAACTGCCTCTAATTCTTCAGACAGAACGGATGTGGGAAGTTTATATGATAACAGTACTCTTCACATTCACAACAGTAAGTAATCCTCTGTTATTCATTTTTGGTTTGGCCAGAAAAATCATCTTCTTCAGGAAACTTGAACACTGACTCATCAGGTTATTTCTTAAGAAATAAAATGACTCGCTTTGTGTCAACTCAGTTTATCACTTTTGTAGCTTCTCATAGCGCTCTTCAGGGTAGCCACAGAGCAGCAACTTATTAAATCAAATGCAAACCCTATGAAAAAGACAAATTTACATGTTAGTAACTTTATCACAGTTACACAAGGTGGTATGTTGAGTGCTCCCTGATCAGTCTCACCCCTTTTTTTTTTTACTATCTTTACAGTGAGCCCCAAAAATCCAGTATGGATCGGGCTTGTGATAATTTATTCTGTTTAAAATATTTGTAAGTTTGATGATTTCTGGTTTTGGCCAGAAAAACCAACTCAGTGTGTCTCTTTGTGCATTTGAAAATTCATACACAGAACATGACAAATGACAAATGACTGCTTCCGCTTAATCTATACTGAAAACAAATGCTACACTAAAGGATTTTTTTAGGTTTTCCCACAAATATTTAATTTTATTGGCTTTGAAAACCCATGAGTGTATAATGATGAGTTTGCAGCTGTGTGGCCACCACAAAGTTTTATATATATATATACATATGTGTGTGTGTGTGTGTGTATACCAACAACCATGCCACATTCAAAATTATTTAAACCACCTTTCTTCCCGAGTCTGATGCTCGGTTTGAACTTCAGCAGGTCGTCTTGACCATGTCTATGTGCCTAAATGTAGTTGCTGCCATGTCATTGGCTGAGCAGGTGTACCTAATAAAGTGCCACTTTTTGTTTTATTATTCGATGAAGAATGCATCAGCAATGCTGTAGTTCAAGCTGAAGCTGAAGATCTAAAGCAGTCGAGCTGGTTATTCTGATTTAAAAAGTGACTCATGTTGAACGTATCACCACCCTTTTAGCTTCATTAGTCAGCACTGTGTACTTTTGCCCTAAATTAATTTCAGGCTGAGATTAAAATGCTGCACATAACTTGAAAAATGCTGTAATAACATACAGCAACATACTTTTACTTTTATTTGTGTGCAGTTCTCTCACTGCTGCCAAACAGTGCTGTCATTTCTGCATTGTCAGCTACATGGGGAAATGCTGCAACTTCTAATTAAACAGCCAGTAACTCATGAGATGACAAAATATTTGTAACACTTGATGCAATTTAAGTCCAAGATTACATAAGAGGAAACAGGGCTGATATATTGCGTGACCATAATTAACAATAAATCAATCCCACTGTATATCATCTGACATAGTTTATTCCTCTGAGCTATAGACCTCCAATGTTGCCCAACAAAACAAGAGCCTACAGCCATCCTGCCTTGGCGTAGTGGCTCCTTGAGCTAAATGCTGACATCAGCATGCTTTCATGCTCACAACTATATGATGCTGACCATGTTAGCATACTAGCGTTTACTAATTTAAACTAAACACAGAATACTGGTGAGAGTGAATGCCATTAGTTTTGCAGGTATTTGGACATGAAAGAAAACCCTGAAAGTGTTGAAATTTTGATCTGATGTTGGTGACAAGTGACAAGCCAGGGGCTTATCAACGTGCTTCGTAATCAGCCTGATAGGAATGTGAATGTCAACAGACAAAAAGTGGTGAGTTCCACAGTTGAACTTTGTGGAGTTTCCGGTAGATGCAACATGATCGCTCACACACTAAATGAATCTACATCTGAAAATAGTGCCCAATAATACACAGATCATTCATCTTAAAGCCTAAATTTATAATCCTCCACTGCTTCAGTTTAGAAGCAGTGGAGGATCAGTGGAGGATATTGTTTCTTTTCATTTAGAAAAGAAACAATATATTTGTGAAATATCAATAAGTGATAATGTCAATACGTTTATTTACTCAAATTTTGTACTGGAGAACAATTTTGACGCACCAGTACTAGTTCAGTATTTCTGTATGTCAAATATATACTTTATGTCACTATATTTTTGTGGCAAATGTTGTTATATGTACTTTGTTTTATAGCTTTAGTTGCTGCTTGTTTTGCAGATGTAGATTTTCAAATCTAATTGCAAATTATACCTTGTTATTTCAGATAAAGCCAAAGAGCAGTTTATAAAGTAATGTATAATTAGCTCCAGCTTCAACTTTTAAGTGATGTACTCATTAATGAGTCAATAATTTTGATCCTATCATATAATATAAAAGGGAATTGTGTATAAGGCGTATTTATACTTTAGGTGATTTAAGGGTATTTTGTACTTTTAGTTAAGTAGGAATTTAAGGATTAAAGACCTTTTCCATGTAACATTTTCCTTGTATATCCTTAATATATCTGTATATTTTTATGATGTAGTAGCGCTGGTTTGACTTAAGTAAAGGACCTAGATACTTCTTCCAACACTGTACAAAAAAGTTAGTCCATACAAAACAATTTTCAGGCTCTTGTGCTGTGTCCACTGTTAGTGTAATGCTTGATACCATCTGTATTAGGACACAGGACTTCACAAGAACATTAAAATTGTGCACAGTTAGAGTAAAGTACGTAATATTGAGAATACATATGTATCTCCTGTTGGCTAGGAACTGGTGAAAGTGGTAAGAGCACATTCATTAAACAGATGAGGATCATCCATGGCCGTGGATACTCTGATGAGGACAGAAGAGGCTTCAAAAGGCTGGTGTACCAGAACATCTTCACAGCCATGCAGGCCATGATCCAGGCCATGGACACATTGCAGATCCCCTACAAGTATGAGCACAACAAGGTAGGCCTGTGTTCTTTCTTTGCTGCTTTGCTCAGACAAATTGAGAAAGAGTTTTTATCACAGAAGCATGTGAAATGTTTACTGACAGTGCCTGCAGTGTGTATGACTATGTATTTCGGGTCAAGCATTTCTGGTAATTCGCAACAGTGTTTCGTTTTGCAGTCCTGCCACCAGAGAGTTTTGTCTGCTTATGGAGTGGGCTGTCTTTTTGAAGTACACCCAATGTCACACTTCAGGCATGTAAAGTGGTACTCCTGAGCCAAAAACAAGTAAGAGACTGAGAATTCCCCATTATTCATACAGGAATCTGCTCCTGTCATACCAACAGCAGGCACGTATTAATCACAAAAACTTGCTAGCTCACACAAGGAGACTACATTAGGTAAAGCTCCAGGTTAGGATGAGATCCAGGAGAGCAGGTCTGGACCTTTGTCAGTAATAGTCTGAGTCAGCATGTGGGTGATATTTTTTCTTTCTTGTTAGATGGTGTTCTGTAAAAGCTCACAGGATGGCACTGTTTGTATGCAGTCAGTATGCGTATATTAGCGCTGAAACACAGAGCTGTAGCACTGCAGGTCAGAGAGGTCAAGACACCCGTGGCTATGTCCAAAGTAAGTGTGTACATTTATCTAGTCTGGAGTGCCCACAAATCAGCTACACTGTACACTACTGTTTACTAACCATTCTGATCGCAACAAAGTGGGATGGGCTTGTGCCCAGAATCTATATTTACTGTTCACTATTGAATAAACTATCGGCAGTCTGTTTGACTAATTTAACAAAGGGTGATTTCAGGCACGCAGTATATCAAGTCGTTTTTTATTTTTGCATCATTGTGAAATACAACTATATACTATTCAGTCACTAGTTTTTTTTATTAGTGTGTGCTCAAATATAGGACTTTACAGGATTGCTTAAATTTTTTTTTTTCATATTTTATCTAGCCAGTACTCTGACATTTTATTATGTATCTGTCCCAAATTAGAGATCGTGATTCATTTTTATGGTAAGAAAGACCAGTGAAAATTTCAGGCTTTTATCTTTAATAGCTTATAGAGATATTTCTGTTCTAACATTGCCTCAGATTTCAATGTGCGAAAAAACATGCTGGAAAAAACATGTCTTGAAAAGTATTTGATATATGAAGCCAAAATTTCACAGCAATCGTTATATATGTCCAAACTTACCATAAAATTTTTAGGCAAATCGGAGATGGTCGAGCAGAAGGTTCAGGATGATTTGACATGGAATGACCCTTAATAATTAGCTAGCTACCTGATAAAATGACAGATAAAATAGTGGCAGGTTTTGGGGGACGGGGGCAGGGAACAGTCAAAAGATACCTTATTTCAATGGTGTGGAATTAAAAGTAAGTTCAAATGTTCAGTAAATTGCTAAGATTTTTTGATTGCTGTCAGGTGGTCAGTGGGAAAAAAGATTAAAAACAACAGGACCATCAGTTCTCCAAAGAGAAGAATGAGTATTTTGTGAAGCAGGAGCTTTGTAGACATACAGTCTCTGTTCACAATGTCATTCAGCCAGAAAAAACAAACAAAAAAACAAACAAAAAAAGACACGCAAAGCAAAACAGGAAAATCCCTTCTGACTACTTCTACAGTATGGCAGTTATATGACTCATCAGACTGACATCTGATACTACTGGCCTTAGTGGAGCGTTGCAGTGTAATCAACTGGATCAATTCATTTGCTGTTTACAAATATACATTTCATAACACTGGAATATCCCACAGTATGGGATAAACTGGTATAAAGACAGGTTCTAATTCTCATCTTTACTAGTGTAGCAGTGGAGGAAACCATCAGATCATCAATCACAGCTGCCCATAAGCAAGAATGTCTTCAAGACAAGACAAGAGCACCTTGTATAGTAAGGGTGCCAGACAAATTTCCAGATAAAATACAGCAGCAGTAATTGAGAAGAAACTAAACAGGATATACAAGTCCACCCATAAATTATTGTTAGTACTCCAGCTTGTAGATAGGTGTTTTCTGGTTAAATGTGTGCATGTAGGTTCCCAGTGTAGTGATGGAGTGTGCATTGGAGGAAATGTTTGTTATTGATCGGAAATAAATTAGGGTGATTAGAGATGAAGAATTCTGAGAAGACATCAGACATCAAATTGCAAATCCAGGAATCCAGGATGATTCATAGAAACAAAATGATATATCGTTTTGTTTCTATGAAAACATACAGAAGGGGAAAAAAATCCCCTAGATAACAGAGTCTGAATAGCAGACAGGAATATAAAACTTTGAATGTTGGAGGCAGTAATTGTATTACTTTGATTTTAGTACCACAGTCGATAGTCCCAGATCATCTTTCACAATATTTAGCTTGTTGTATAATTAATTTAGGTGTGCATTTTAGCCAGTTATAGCTGCAACTACTTTAGCATAGCATTAATGTAGGCAGGTCACGCAGTCAGGGTCTCCTGCAATCCTCGATTACAATCAGCTGATGTCACCTTGCTTTGAGATCAGCTGATTGCTGAGCTGCTACTCTTCTGCGCATCCTGTAGGCAAATCTCATATGGGGCATGCAATTTAAGGTCCTTTAATCTTCCTACAGTTGCTACTGCCTCTGCAAGCTGCTTTGCAACCCATCTCCACCCCAGCTCCTTCTTTCATGTTGTGTCTGATTTCACCAGTATCATTTCTGTCTTCACTGATGGCTGCTGTATAACACACTCTTACTGCTGCTCTCCGGCAACAGAGCCATACAAACAAATATACTAAATTCCAGTTAAGATGGAACTAACACTCTTCTTTTATCTAAAGCAGCCTTGACTGCTAAGTGACAAATCGTGATTTATAAACAAGGGCTGTTGATAACATACTCAAGAAAACCCACTGCACAGATACCTTTAAATCAGACTTACTGTTTTATGTCTGGAGGCTCAAAGATCAGACTTATTGTTTTAAAGGGCTCCTGTGCTTGTTGATGTACATGTTTTGACATCACATTTAGCTCAGTGTAGGCTGACAGTGCTTTAAACAGAAGAAAAGCAAGTCTTTGGGTGAACATATGTAGACAACCTTAATTTCTTCTTGTCTGATGGCTACTATCAAAGCTTGCCTTTTGTCACAATATGGTGAAATTTAGTTTCAGTCCATGATTGGTAGCGTGAATCAGAATCTGAATTCCATCTTGTTTGATATTTGAACAAACTACATAGCTGTAGTCTTGGTAAACAAGATGACATCACCCCTTCCTTGCAGTACGCGGACTGATTCATCAGCTATAATGCTGCCATAACTGTGCGTAAGATCATGTTTCCTATAAATAATTATTTGTTTCTGAAAGTGTTGGATAGTGTCATTAATTTCAGTGTGTTATTCTGATGCTCAGGCCAATGCCACAACTGTCAGTAGGGTTGATGTGGAAAAGGTCATAACATTAACCAACCCATACGTCGATGCCTTGAAGAGCCTGTGGAGTGACCCAGGGATTCAGGAATGTTACAATCGGAAGAGGGAATACCAGCTCTCAGACTCAGCCAAATAGTGAGTGTAAACAGACAAATTGCTCTTCAGACAATGTCGAATAGCTTCCAGTATTTCATCTGCCAGCTGTTTTTTTTTTTTTTTTAATGCATTAAGGACGGTGAGTTCAGTAGTTTTTCCATTTAAGGTTGTTGACAAAAGGCTTAAAAAGAAACACCATTTAAATTCTCAATAATTCATTATAATGATGTGGCTGAAAAAGATACACCCATGCCTTAAATATTTCACAATAACTGTCTTCTCTCTCTTTCTCTCTGTCCTGGTTCTTCATCAGTCTTTCTGTCATCGGTTTTCATTTTGATTTCTTAACGCTGCATTATCCTCCTCCTGCTATTAGTTACCTGGATGACTTGGATCGGATTTCTGATGCTGGGTATCTGCCAACCCAGCAAGATGTCTTGAGGGTGAGGGTGCCCACAACAGGTATCATCGAGTACCCTTTTGACCTGGAGGGCGTGGTGTTCAGGTGAGTGTTTTTATTTTGTTGTTGTTCATCACAAATGACATGAAAAAACCCACCTAAATCAATGCAACATTGCCTACAAGCTGCTAACATAATGAGAGATATTACAGGGATGGATACATTGATATAAACCTGCACCTGCAACCTCACCTGCCTTTTTTTTTTGGTCCCCTGGAATGAACTGTAAGCCCTTTGGTGACCACACACCTGCAAAACTAATGACATTCCCATCAGCCTAGACTGTAATGTGTCCTTAGTGATACTTAATGTTATCATGCAGCATGGTGAAGCAAAATATTTCTCATCACACAAGGAATACTTTCACCTGCTTACCCATGGACTCAAATCACCATTGTGTCCCTAAATATAATTTGTTTATCCAGTCTGCTCTCCTGGACAGCTATGTTCAGCAAGAGCAGACAGATCACACAGATCAGTTCTGTATGAAAAGTGCTCTGAGTGCTCTTATTTCAAAATAAAAGCCTAATAAATTGATTTCATGTTAATTTAATAAATTAGTAAGTCAGTCTCTCAACAGCGATTGAATAAATAAGCAAAAATACATCAATAACTTAATGTAACAAAATGTTTATTAACTAAATAAAATGATACATTTATTCATGCTAAAAATAATGACAGTTTAAGTCTTTGAAAAGAAAGGCATCAGTAATTAGTCAAACTGTTTGAAAAAAATACATTTCCAAAGACCAGTTTAAGGCTACGTACACGGGTATTTTGGTAAACGTAGCTTTTTCTGTGTGTTTTGGCCTTTTCGTCCACGTGTAAACGGCATTTTGGATCACTGAAAACAGAGCTTTTGAAAAACTCCTGCTAGGGTGAAGATTTTTCAGAAACTCAGTTTTTCCGTTTACGTGTGGATGAGGAAAACTGAGATTTTGTCTCGGAACGTCGAAGGTGTGCACCTTTATCTCCTTTTTTGGCATCAAAATGTTATTGTTTGTGGGCTTTTGATTGGCCAAGATGTATTCACAGTTTGGATTATATCGCCACTTGTTCCTTTGGTATGCTCTTGGCGGCGCTTCAGATCGTTATTTGCGTTTTCATGTGGATGGAGACATTTTTCAAAATGAACTCGGAAAAATCCCCATTTTAAAAAATACCCATGTACATATAGAGGTAGTGTAACTTCAAATTGACCTCCCAATACCGCCTGATGTGTGTTAATTAATACTGGACATTGAGATGTTAATTTTCAAAATGAACCCCATTAAAATGTTAACCACATTCCCCCTTAAGTTTAGATTAGAATTAAAAAGAAACTTCCTGTTTCCAATGACCAGTTTTGGAATATGTTACTGTGAAAGTTGTCTGCTGTTGTCTGATTCCATTACAGTCATATAATAAGTCCAGTTCCACTCATCCTACCGGATTGGATTTTTAAGTTTGATTTTATCTGTAAATGCTAAAGAAATAGCTCAGACATTCATACACATTGCCGCCTCTGGTCCCATTATCAGTTTTAAGGAATTACATAATTTATGTTATTGACTTATAACAACTATCTGTGGATTGTTAATGTTTTTCAATGATTTAAACCTGCGACTGTAGGATGGTGGATGTGGGTGGCCAGCGTTCAGAGAGGAGGAAATGGATTCATTGTTTTGAAAACGTCACTTCCATCATGTTCCTGGTGGCACTTAGTGAGTACGATCAGGTCCTCGCTGAGTCTGCCAATGAGGTAAGAAGCAGGCTACAAAATAACAATCTAATCTGCTCCTATATATCTCGTTCTCTAGATGGAAAGAGAAAGGAGCTTACTTTGGGGTAAAAAAAAAAATCCCTGGAAAGGACACAAAGGGACTTTGTTTCCTTTGTTTAAGGCCAAACCTGTTAGGTGGAAATGATGACCTAGATTTCTGCAGAGTCCAGTTCTAGCCTGCCTTCTCCCTCTCCCTCTCTCTCTCTCTCTCTTTGTCTTTCTGTTTCTCTCTCTCATTTTCTGGCCACATTGATAAACCTCATCTCAGCCCTCCTTTGTGGCAGTGCTCATAGTTCAACTGCAGGGGGAGCTCTAAAGTCACTTTAGTCCAACAAAGGGCACATCTTAGCAAGGCCTGTTCACTTGATGAGATTACAGCCAATTGAATTTGCTCACACAGACAATCACTGCTGAAGTACTGCTGTCTAACACTGTTGTGTTTGACATGTCTGCTCCTCTTCATTTATTTTTCAAAGAATCGAATGGAGGAAAGCATGGCCTTGTTCAAGACTATCATAAGCTACAAGTGGTTTCAAGAGTCCTCAATCATCTTGTTCCTCAACAAGATAGATTTACTTGAGGAAAAAATCATGTGTTCACATTTGGTCGACTACTTCCCTGAGTATGACGGTAAGGGTGCACTCACAGCAAAGAACATTTGAATACAACATGACAATAGCTTAAAAGAGCGTCTTATTCCCTTCATTTATGTTGATTGGCTGTATATTTCAAATAGCACAAACTTTCTTGACACACACAGTCAACACACACAGTGCTATGTGATTTTATGGTTAGCTACTATATGCTACTGGTCATACCAGACCAAAAACAACTGTATCAGCATGTTATCAGATGATAAAGATTGTGCGTTTTTGCTTATGAATTCAGATTGTGCTGTTTCTTTATTCAAATGCATGTAACTAATTTAGATTACTAAACTATCCCGCCATATTCTTTCACTTTATGTAACTACTGAAATATTCCCGTGCTGTTTCCTTCTGGCAGGTCCTCCGCAGGATGTCAAAGCAGGAAAAGGATTCATCTTAGACATGTTTGTCAGTCTTAACCCAGATGAGAAAAAAATCATCTACTCCCACTTCACATGTGCCACAGACACCGACAACGTTCGATTTGTCTTCTGCGCGGTGAAGGACCACATCTTGCAGGGCCACCTGAACGCCTACAACTTGGTTTAAAACTGAGGCGTTTTGTGCTGTAATTCAATCGGCTCTGTACAGCTGGTGGCCAGGAGAGCTCCTCTGTGGTTCTGTTTGCTTCACGCTGCTGTTGAACTCTTTAATCCAAAACAGGAAACGGAGAAGTAACAGGGCTTGTTGTCAAATGGCTCTGCTACTGATATATTTCACATGTTCTAGTTACACTCTTTGGAAGTGGATGTCTCCAGCTATTATGAAGTGTGACTTGACAATTAATGTGCTGCCTTGGCGAGGAGTCTATTATAGTATGCACTCTGAAATTTATGGAGTGCTTTGTGTAAATGCACATGGATGAATTAAGAGAGGGGAAAAAAATTTTTCAGTGGCCTCAAAAGCCTTGGAGGACTAGGTCTCTCCTTCAGGGAATCTGTGGACGTGAATGGAGGCTAACTGCAATGCAGCACCTCACATTACTAATCCAAGCTTGTCATGGTTTGTTTTTCAAGCTGAAAAGTGTTTGAAACACTCTAAATGCCTAGTTAGCGTTTTTACTTAAAGGGAACAAGCCTTAATTAACACTAATGTCACACTGACTTTATTACAGGTATTACTTGCACACTCTACGTTTTGTAGCACCAGTGTTTGTCCCTCACTTGCTCGCGTTTTGGCCATTTCTGCAACTTTTTTTTTTTTTCCCCCAAAATTTAATTTCACTTTATGCCCCTCACATTTGTCTGTGGTGATACTGATAAACCCCTTTTTTTTGTGAGCACAGCATTCATGTTTTTCTTAATTCTACACATTTGAAAGGGAAGTTCAGATTTATTTTTTATGTCAGAGTTGTACACTTGGATGGTGAGTTTCTTCAGTTCAAAGACTGTTTGATTGGATTTTTAAGTAGATTTCTTGCTTTTGCTGAAAAGGGTTTATAACTTCCCCTTTTATTTATCTGAAGGCATAGTGTACATATTGCGTGGCAGGGTAATCTCCCACTGTGGTTATTTTTCTTTTTTGCTCACATCACGGTCAGTGTTGAAAAAGCTAAAGGGAGAACTGTTAAATGTTAAATCATCGCTGACGCATTAAACATGTTCTGTTCAAAGGTATCACATGCATGAATAAAAAGCTCATGAGAGTGTACCCATACTACTGTTGTTCACAGGACCCTCTTCTCGGGCTAATTTGTACCATTTTATTTATTGGTATATTTCACAATGACTGCAATATCTTAATGCAGTCTTTTACATGTGACTCGATAAATAAACAGTCTGTTCATTTCAGGTTTTCAGTCTTTGCCTGTGTTTACAAATCAGCTCTGGCACACTGATGGTTTGCCATTCAAGTGTTTGTCTTCTTGGCTGCTTGATGAGCTCATCTGGAGCAGTGTAAGTCCTAAAATCCTCCTCTGTGATACATCCATCTGGCTGGAGCCTGCAGCAGTAGGTCCATATTTTTAGTCTTGTAGGCAGGGATATAGAGTGTGGCAAAGAACCATTATTTTTGGAGGACACTGAAAGCAATGTGGCAGTTGTACATGACACAAGGATAGATTAAAAGTGGAGGAGGCTGCTGGGCACTAAATCCTTGGTGGTCTGTTCCACATGCAGTCAACTCAACCCCACATCGACCCCAAATTAAAAACCATTATCCTACATTTCACCTAAAAAGATCATCCACTCAATATAATGAGCACAAGGGCTGTAGATGCAATGCAGAAAACTGTTATAAATGTTTCCCAGTAAAAATTTTCACATTTTGACACTTTAATTATTCATAAATACAGTTGATTTCTGCCAGTTTTGCTTATTGTTTTGGCCCTAACAGATATTAGCTAAAAAACATACCTTAGTTTTAACATCAATAATATAAATAAACATCATTATCCAATCATGGCTGCATGTATGTGACCTTAATAAAAGACACAAACATACAGTTAGGTGTCCATTGTACATTAAGCTGAAGTAGTAACTGACAGTTGTTTTCATTTACAAATATTGTCACCTGTCAAAATCCCAAACAGATCTATTTCACAGCAGCCATTTTGACATGAAATACAGATAGGTCCACAAGTTTTTGGACAATGGCACATTTTTTGTACTTCTGCCTCTGTGCACTACCACTTTGGATTTTAAACCAATCCATGAAGATGTGATTGAAGTGCAGACCTTCAATTTTAATTCATTCATTTTTTTTTTAGGAATTAGAGCCATTTTACAGTCCCCCATTTTCAGAGGCTCATAAGTAATTGGATAAGCAGCTTCATGGCCAGGTGAGGCCTGTTCCCTTCTTATTTCATGACAAATTAAGCAGATAAAATATCTGGAGTAGATTCCAAGTGTTGAACTTGTATTTGGTAGCTGTTCACTGGAACTCTCAATATGAGCTCCAAAGAAATGTTGATGCAAGTGAAGGTGGCCATCATTAGGCTGAAAACCCAAAATAAACCTATCAGAGAGAGAGCAAAAACTTCAGGAGTGATCAAATCAGCAATCTAATACATAAAAAGAAGGAATGCACTGACCAGCTTTATAACACCAAATGGTTGGGAAGATCATACTGCATGATGACATGATTATTTCTTTGGTTAAGAAAAATAACTCCACAACCTCTAGCCAAGTTAAGAACACTCTTGAGGAGGTAGAAGCATTACTGTCACCAATGTGACAACAATTTACAATCATGAATGTAAATACAGAGGGTTTATAACAAGGTGCAAACAACTGGTCACACTCAAGAACAGGAAGGCCAGATTAGACTTTGCCAGAAGACATCTAAAAGAGACTGTACTAGTGTTTATTGATGATGTGACTGCTGATAGAAGTAGCAGGATGAATTGTGAGGTGTACAGGGCTATACTCTCTGCTCAGATTCAGCCACATGCTGCAAAACTGACCAGACAGCGCTTCACGGTTCAAATGGATAATTCTTCAATTTCCCCTTCACTAATCACCTGATCTCCATCCAATTCACTTTTCATTCACTGAAGACAAAACTGAAGACAAGAGAGACCGACAAATAAGCAGCAACTGAAGGTTGCTGCAGTAAAGGCCTAGCAGAGCATCTCAAAGGAGGAAACACAGCATTTGGTGAAAAGTTGTTCAAGTATTAAAAACAATCCTTGTATTTAAAATTATCTCAGTTTGTCCAGTTACTTTAGAGCTTCTGTAAATGGGAGACTGTGTATAAAAATGGCTGTAAATCCTAAGCAGTTAATGCAACGCTTTTGTTAAACCCTTTGAATTAAAGCTGAAAGTCTGCACTTCAGTCCTATCTTGACTGTTTGATTTAAAATCCACTGTGGTGGTGCACAGAGGCAAAATTACAAAAATCACATCGTTGTTCAGAAGCTTACAAACCTAACTGTAGCAGATAAGCACACGTGTTATTTATGATATTAATTAAGGTTAAGCTTTAATTAATGACATCAGTAGCACCTGTGCTTCCCTGCTATTTCCTGCCCAAATGGCTGCTGTGAAATAGGTATATTATATAAACGCAAAATTATTCATATTTATCTTGAAGCCAGTGATCTTTTGCTGATTCCTTCTGAATGGTGCAATGACTTAGAGGTGTACTTAAGGACACTGTGACATCACATTTAGTTGTGTTTATGGATGTAACAGAGCACACTCACTATGACCAGTCAGTTACTCTTTAAGCAGTTAATTAAAGGAACAAAGTAGTTGATGACTAATTTTCTGTTCATCTAACTGAATCATTATAGCACCACAGCAGTCTATAGCACTGTCAAAAAAAGGGGCCGGACAGAGATAAGAAGTGCAGCACGTTTGTTCTGTAATTTGTAGAAAGGCACTACCTTATAGTGAAATTCAAACCAAAATTCAGCTGGTTCTTTCTTTGCTCATGCTCCACCTCTGCGCCAGGTTTCATGAAATTTGGCCTTTTTTAGTTTGCTTGTCATCCTGCCGATTGAAGAAAAACGAATAAACCTGCGTTAGGGCTCAAATTTAAACACTGGTTCTCAGAAATAAATGATTCATTATTAATAATTTCATTATTTATGGTGTTGAATAAAGTAATGCCAATTTAGAAACTTTGAATATTCTGTTATGAAGTAATATCACTGAACAGCTGCTGATTCCAACTCCAAATATCCTACAGCCATGCGTGGATAGTCCCTCTTCCACAGCATAGTCTGACATGTCATAGCAGGAAAAAAAAAAAAAGTAGAGTGCTTCCACTTAGGAAAACTCCTGCTATTGTACATGCTGGTTCACTGCCATGTGTTTAGTCATCGTTTTAATTTGGCCCATGCTTTGGAAAAAAAAAAGTGAAAAGGTCTTTTTCACATTTTTTTCCATCTCTTTGTGGTCGTATATGTGGGTGTGTAGGTTGTGTCAAATTACTTACTTTCCAACACGTGAGGTCTCCTCATACAGAGGGTCAGTCCATGGGTTGGAGGGGGACCACAAGGCTCGGTCAGTCAAATTCCAATGGAAGCACATGCCACCCCTATGGTACCAAACCTGACTTACACAAAACTTACACACATATTTCGATTGTGACTAGCCCTTTGCTCAGAGGTCAGGGGCTTTGCCCTTGTGTCACCCATGACCCAGTGGTCCCTGGGCAGTGACCCCTCTGACCCGGTCAGCAAGCAAGTTTGGCGATCTGGGTGAAAGTGCAGCATAAATCAGCATCTTTAATCTTAAGTCTTTAACTTGTGTATGCTACACATTCAGTTCAGTTTATCTGTGACATAGGGCAACCTGTGTATAATGATGATATCTGAATATCTCAGATTTATTATTTTTTTTTACCTATGGCAAGCCCTACAAGTCAGGATAACATAGTCTGTGCTGGTTCATCTTTGACAACTGATTTTAGAGTTCTCAGCTTTGTGGAATAACTTTGACCCCCTTTAAACTCATTTGAATTTGCTGGATAATGCTCAATGTACAAGTCAAACTAATCAGAAATCTCTTGCTCTTGATAGATTTGATGCCTGCAGGTATTTTGGTGTCACTTTGGTGCAGACACAAAGGTGATCCGCTCTCCTCTATTATGTTTCCCCTCCTTCAGCTGCCCCTGAAGAGTATGGACGTGTAAATAGATACAAGTAGAGCTGTGTGCATAAACCGGCATTTCAGACAGAGCCCGCCTCTCTTGAATAGCAGGAATGTGAAATGCACCTGAACTGGATCCCGCAGCAGGAAGAATGACTGCAGAAAGTCGCCAATCCACCTGTTCCGGGACAGAACTTTCCCTGGCAGGTCTGACAAAAATCAGTATCAGAACATTTCACAAAGTCGCTGTCTGTAGGTTAAAGAAGAGCAGCAGGTAAAGTTGGACAGCAATGGATGAGTGCTGCCTGTCTCCTGAGGATGAGGAGAGAATGAGGATACACAGAGAAATAGAGAGACAACTTCGCCGGGACAAGATAACGTCTCAACGGGAGCTGAAGCTACTGCTTTTAGGTGAGAGCTTAGCAGTTAACTTCTACGTGTCCACTCAGTGGGACTCACTGGAAAATTATTAACAGATATCTGTTCACCATCAGAGACACTAAAATCTGGCAGTCATAAAGAAACTTTAAATAAAATTTGCATGTTGTCATTTTAAGTCTAGTCTAATTTTACAGTCTAGACTTCAACTTGTGGCTATTAGTAAAGGGCTACTGATTCTAGCAGCAAACATTTGAGTTTTATTTTCTGTGCCTATGTGATATAACAGCTCAACAGAAACACACTTTAGAGTAAAAGGAACTCCCTGTGATGATTCATTCATCCACCCACATCTCGTTCAACCTGTCGAGACGTAGAAATTAAATACTTAGAGAGTGTATCAATCTATTCACAGACTCCGCTGTGCTACTTTGTCCCAGGCCATTAAAATATCTTTTGGTGTGGATATCCTCAAATATAGTTTGATTTACTGTACAGAAACGTGCGAGTTTTGAGAGACGATGCTAGTTGTAGTTGGCAGCTAGTTGTTAACTATTTCAGTTTAAAATCTTAGTACAGTAGTATGCTAGCATGCGTCAGCATTAAAACAAAGTACTTAGGCGGGTGAATGTCACATAATATGTTCATAACATTCAAATGTTATCTGATGCTGGCTCTATATGTCTGTTAAAACACTTCACTACAAACATCAGATACAAAATTACCAAAGACACCAAAGATTTCATCCACTAGGGAGCATGAATGTTTGTACCATATTTAATGACGTTCTGTCAGATGTCTTTATTCAAATTTCCACCAAAACCAAAAGCTTCATCCACTGGTGACCTTGCGTAATTCTTATAGTGGGAAAGGAACCACGTCAACATGGGTAAAAGCTCATGAGGATCTGTGTGGACTCTGTCTGTCTTTTATTTTTTAGGAAGACTAGTAGTGTAGTTTTGTCCTAGTAAATCAAAGTGTCCCTGAGCTCTGATGCGTTGGCTAAGGTAAAAAAAAACAAAAAAAAAAAACTGAGCAAATAATGAAAGGATCTGGGCTGACAGATAACAAGGCTTTGGTATGTGTTTTCTGCTGCACTGTCCCCTTAACCTAGTTACAGGTTACCCTTTGCATTCTTCAAATAGTGATGGTCTGATGAGTGATAACCTTCATCATTTGTTGTTTCCTCCTTAAAGTCTGGTGAAACCAGACCTCTGCTTCATTAGCACTAAATATTCAGTTTTTCACATTTTGACAACCATGATGATCTCCTCATTAAATGAGATGAGGGCTGTTTTCTCCAGAACTACCAAACAGGCCGCTTTTCAAAGCTTGACTGTTGATTATGTTGGAAACAATACTTCAGACATTATGGACTTGTTTAAAGGTCAACGCTACTTTAAACTTCAGCTTGAGTTGTTTGGAGAACAGTGTCCCCCTGTAAAGGTCAGTCTAATGGTTAACATTTCTAGGCATTTTAGGCCCTTAGCTGACACCCTTATCGAGAGTAATTTACAACCAAAAGGCAGGAAGCAGATCACTGTTTTATTCAAGGACACATTGCTGTTGATAGGCACATTGAGTTTCAGGAATCCAGCACAAACCTCCTCTGTCCCAAAATAGTTTTCAGCACATTGTTACGTGCAGAAAAAACAGCTGCATATTTAATTCATATTGTTTATAGCCTTCTTTGTTTTCTTTTCTGTTCTGTGTTTTTAAATTCTCCATCTGCTGTCATGCTTGTCGTAGTGCAAAGGCACTGACATGAAAATAAAAACGAGCATATGGGCATCCTGCTCAACCCATATATGCTTTTCTAAATCAGAGTCATAATATTAGTAATAAGGAGATACAAATGAATGAAGAAACCTACCATATACATACCCAAATACACATAGTCTGGCTTGAGAAAAAAAAAGGTTTCTAACCTATGAACCTTGCCTTCTGGAAATATTAAAACACTTTAGAAAACGCAGCTTTTTTGTTGTTGTTTTGTTGCCAAAATCCTGTTTAGCTGCAGCTGATTGATGTCGAGATGATTTTTTTTTTCACATGTCACAGATGTCCTATTTCTGGTATTGCTTTGATCTTATTCCATTTTTCATCCTTCGGTTTCATTCATCTCGTTTGCCTAGGGACTGGTGAAAGTGGGAAGAGCACTTTCATCAAACAGATGAGGATCATCCATGGCAAAGGATACAACGACGCTGACAGGAAAGGTTTCACTCGCATAGTGTTTCAGAACATCATCGCAGCCATCCAGGCACTGATCGATGCCATGGAGACCCTTAAGATCGACTACGTTGATGACCAGAACATTGTGAGACACTGTACATTCTTTTAAAAAGAAATCTTACATCTTATGTGGCATTTGAGGAAGCTCACTGGGTCAGTTACAGTTGACAAAACAAATAACAAATAATGTTAGCTTTCTAACATGCTCGCTACATAAATAGGCCGTTTTCCGCTGCAGGAACTCACGAGTCACTTTTTTGGCCTGCGCCTTTGTGTATGCATTCTGACCACAGGAAGAACCCCCCCTGTAGGGCCTCTTTCAGGTCCCTTTTCAGGGCCTTTGAGTACCTACTCTAGGGTAGGTCCTTCTAAAGGGTCCTAAAAAACTGCTGGGCAAAGTTCTATGCTGACTGTATCATTTTTGTAAATCCACCAACCTATCAGAAGCAAGACAAAGGAGAACATACTTCTGCTCTGTCAAATATCACCATCACTGAGATGAAATTCACTATATAGGCAGACACAGCAAACACCAGTGCACCAACTATGTCAGATCCCTCCATTGTTTGCGCATTCTCCCTGTGCCTTCGTGGGTTCTCTCCGGGTACTCGGGCTTCCTCCCACAGTCCATAGACACGCATATTAGGTTAATTGGTGATTCTAAATTGGCTGTAGGTGTGAATGTGAGCATGAATGGTTTTCTGTCTTTGTGTTAGCCCTGCGATAGATTGGCGACCTGCGCAGGGTATACCCTGCCTTCTGCCCCATGTCAGCTGGGATAGGCTCCAGTCCTCCTGTGACCCTGAATAGGTCACGCAGTTAAGAAAATGGATGAATGGACATCCATAGTTACACTAAGTTACATTAATTTTTGGCGAGCTAGGAGCAGACATTGAAATCAAACCTGTCGCAAAATTATGATATCACGTTATGTGTTTAGTGGATCCTCCATTGCAGTGGCAATAGAATGACTAAACAGGCTGATTGGGGGGGTTTGTTTCTGTAAATGTGCCTTAGTTCTCACAGTGGAAAGACAACTAATTCTAACAGGCATTGTATTTGTGCAACAGTGGTGAATAAATGCACAGATAGCATAATCATAAAAGGAGAGAAGAGGTGCTCAGTGCATCACGGGAGCAACCTGTACCTATAACAGCATAACTAAGAGATGATGGCACTCCTCATTCATCTTGCAAAAGAATTGGACAATAAAAATGACCTAATAATGCAGCTAGAGTTAAGTGCACAAAATTTAATTCCAGTACATCCAATAGTTGTTGAGACGTTTAACTCAGAACTACAAATGCCATTGTCAACATATTGCTAGAGAACAAAAACCATTCAGTTTTATTAGTTGTTAGGATTGATCTTCTACACACAAGGAATGTCTTTATGTAGTTTCATTGCAGTTCAGTTCAGTTCTCGTTGAGAAATGTAATAAGAAGGACACATTGCCTAAAAATGATCTCCTGTAAACCACAAAACCCATCTATTTCTGTTGCAGCTCTCATCATTTTGAAGGGGCATTGATAGCTCAGTCAAAGACTGAAAGTTTGTGTTGAGTAAAATCTCCTGAGGATTTTATGTGTGTGTCAGAGCCATGCAGAGAAGCTGAGCCAAGTGGAAGCAGCCTATGTGTCCGGTTTGGAGTCCTGGCAGGTGGACGCCATTAAGAGAGTGTGGAATGACCATGGTGTTCAAAGGTGCTACGAGCGCAGAAGGGAATTCTATATATCAGACTCTGCCAAATAGTAAGACTTTTATATATTTCACATCTTTATCTTGCATTAATTTGCTAAGTTTAATGGAGTAGTGTAATAGTGGGGATTCATGCTGCTAAATTTAATGCATGTAAAAAGTGTAGATTTCTGTAAAGTGTAGAGTTGTTTCAGAATATTAAGCTTTATGCATTGTTGTAATCATTTCAGCTACCTGACTGACTTGGACAGAATCACGGGCCCGTCGTACATCCCCGAACTGCAGGACATCTTGAGGGTCAGGGTCCCCACCACGGGCATCATAGAGTATCCCTTTGAATTTTCCAAAGTCATCTTTAGGTATAATATTGCAGCTTATTAACACATAACATAATACACATATGTGTATGAAATCATATAGACAGATATAAAGTCCTGTGAAAAAGAAAGTTTTCACAGGACTTTATCCAGTCTTGCGAAAAACTAAGTATGCCCCATGTATAGCTTGTAGAAGCACCTTTAGCAGCAATAACTTGAAGTAATCATTTTCTGTGTGACTTTCTCAGTCTCTCACATCATTGTGGAGGAATTTTGGCCCACTCTTCTTTACAACGTTTCATTTCATTTAGGTTTGCGGGGATTTATTTATGCACAGCTCTTTCAGGTCTCACCACAGCATTTCAATCAGGTTGAGGCCTGGACTTTGACTGGGCCATTGCAACACCTTGATTCTTTTCTTTTTCAGCCATTCTGTTGAAGATTTTTCTGCTGTGCTTGGGATCATTGTCCTGTTGCATGAGCCAGTTTTGGCCAAGCTTTAGCTGTCAGATAGATGGCCTCACGTTTGACTCTAGAATACTTTGGTATGCAGAGGAGTTCATAGTTGACTCGATGACTCCAAAATGCCCAGGTCCTGTGTCTGTAAAACAAGCTCAAATCATCATCACTCCACCACTGTGCTTGACAGTTAGTATGAAGTGTTTGTGCTGATATGCTGT
>VUQI01016740.1:1486-15825 GCA_015106735.1 Paratilapia polleni
ACCAAAAAAAACAACCCCCCCCCCCCCCCCCCCCATTCATCCATCCATTCATGAATGAATGAATACTTAATCCTGGATCCTTAAATCCAGTGTGATAATGAGTAGATGAGTAACAGGTGTGCTTGGCTGGACCCAAGAGGCAGGAGCAGCCACTTCTGTAGGCAAGGCTGAATCACAGTGCCTGCCCCAAACTCCACCTGAGAAAAGGATAGAGAGACAGAGAGGGAGAGAGAGCGAGAGAGGGAGAAGCAGGGCCTGCTTCCGCTCCTGCATTTTAAAGTAGGACACACAGGTGAGTCAAATTGCCATCTCTCTATTGTTAGCAAAGCAAAGAAGTAATATAGAAACACAGATGACAGTATATAAAAGTGCACACAAAACTAAACCTTTACAGGTATATTATCAAGACAAAAAGGGATCTGCACTGATTTGGCTCTCTGAGACTGCTCTGAAAGCTGTAAAGTCATGGCAGAGAAGCTGAAGCATAAGCTGCATTTAGAAAATAAATGACTGTGCATTTAAAATCACACATATCCACTTTTTGCATTTTCTTTATCCCAGTAGTGCCGATAGATAACATCATCCAGTTTGTTACCCAGGAGACTGTGGTTTCTTTCCTGTTTGGGAGCTTTGTGTTTTGTACTTTTTTGTTGTCGTTATTTGTCTTCACTAGCTGATTATTTTTGTTTTCACTCACTTTTTCTTTTCTTTGACTCAGTGCTTGGTTAGATTAAGGCACACAAATCATTCACACATCTGGACTTAAAGGTTAAAAGTATGTAGCAGGTTCATTACACCCCTCTGTACAAGTCACATCATGCTACAGTATATTATTCATTGTGTCCTGACTGTGTGTGAGCGAGTGTGTGGAGTTGGTCTCATCAGGCTGTGGCGTTTAAGAGACCAATCTCCCATTCGCTGTGATCAGTCTTTAGTTCGGTAATCAACGCCCAGAGTCCGTTCACTGCTCGTCTACTTCAGACAGATAAATAATGCACAGCTCAGCAATTAAAACACACAGATCTGATGCCATGTCACTAATTTATTGATTACCCCTTATCGCTTCAAGATGACAGGGTTAAATGTCAATCAGATGATCTGAGTCACACTTCAGTTGGAGTTATTCATTCCTTCGGCCGGGAGAAAGAATACAAATTCCCCTCTGATGGGTCTATGTATTATTAACTGTTATGCTAAGTTGTGTTGGACTGCTTTCGGGAGACGCTGAGGTCATTCCCGATTAGCTAGTGCCTTAGAGGAGACTTTAAAGTGCATAAGGAAGTGTAGACTATCTGATGTTGGTGGCTACGACCACTCTGTTGTCTTCAGAAGAAAGTCTTATGAGGATGATAACATTACTGCCTGTAGTCTTCTTCAATTCAAATCAATTACATTTAGTTTTAAATTTATGTAAAGTTAATACACAACAATCATCTAAGGGCACATTGTAAAGTAAGACCTTGCAAAATTATAGGGAAAAACCCTTCTATTTGAGAAAAAAACTTCCCTTTGAGCAAGCAGATGGAGGTAGTGGGGAGAAACCCCTTTCCTTTTAAAAGGAAGAAACCTCGAACAGAACCAGACTCAAGGTGGGCCCTCGCAGCATTCCACCTTGATCAGTTACAAAAAGGAAAAAGTGAAGAAAGAAAAGAAGAGCATTTGAAAAAGAGAAACACTGGGCAGGTTGGTGGAGCCAGAAACCACATATCAGAAACATTGCTCCGGAGCCAGAGATGCCTGCAGAAGTCTGCCCATCTGTTGGGTTGTTTATTTCACTTTGCACAGAATTCAGTCTGAGGGTTCGACTTCGATCTGCTGACTGACCCTTCACTTAGGAAATATTTTATGTGTATATTTTTTCACCGTCTGCACACACAATTCAAAAAAATAGCAGAAAAGAAGGTAGGCTATTTGCCTGCTGTAAGTTAAAGGCCAGAAATTTAATGACATTAGAACACAATAATTTACAACTTTGTCATGCTACTGTTAGCCCAGTAGTCATACTAGCTCCTGCTGTGTTGTTCCTGGGTTTGAGTTCACTGGCTGGCCTGAGGCTTCTCTGTATGGTGTCTGCATGTTCTCCGTGTGCCTGTGTGAGTATCTGTCCAGATACTCCAGCTTCCCACAGTCCAGTCCAAAGACACATGTGTTAGGTAAATTGGCTGTAGGTGTGAATGGCTGTCTGTCTCTCTGTGACAGACTGACAACCTGTCCAGGGTGTACCGCTTCCTCTTGTCTTATCCATATTGTGTCCTTTACTTTTCCTCATTTGCAACTTAGCAAAAATCTCTGTACATGCATCAAGATTTGTTTTGGCTACAATCTATTTATATGAACATTTATGCAAGCTAAAGTTTAAAAAAAACATGGCACACATGGACACTACATCTGTCTTCTATTCTGTACCAAAGTCCCCTAAAACACACACTCACACACACTTACACAAACTCTACATTCAGCTGCTTTCCTCTTTGTTGCGCCCTCCTCGTCAGCACAGATGTTGCAGTGGTTGTGACGTCAATCAGGTTTCAGTCTCACAACATACACAGTTGAAGTGCATTTAATCAAATACTATTGTATGGTTCTTTTTTAATATTTCTGTTTCTACAATGACAAAATAAGTTCTGAAAGAATTTCAGGAGCTTAAAATGGCAGTAAAAATCTGCAAGTTCCAATATCTAATGTTACATTTGGATCTAGAACTATTGCAGGAATAGACGTGTATAATTCCCAAAATGTACCTCAGTTTTTTAGATAATTATTTGAAAGTAAACAAGTGCTTGTGGTAAAATGTATGAACTTGAGAAATGTTGAATGCTGTAGACTAGTTCTAATGATGGATTTTCCCAAATGAACAACACAATAAAACAGCCTAACAAACTACACTATAAACTAAACTATACTAAAAAGGTTATATATAGACTGCCATGAAAAACTACCACACACTACCATACAAATTAAAAACACAGACATAAGACAATGTCTGTCATCTATCATGACACTGTCTAATGCCTCACCCATCAAGTGTGTCATGATCAGAACTAACCCAACTGGTAACGTCCAAAAACACCCAATTGGACACATAATTTGAGTACTGCTACCTTCAGTTCAAGAGAAATGACAAATTCCTAAGTTGGCTCCTGGTTATACATTTACCTACCATACTTGAAAAGGTGAAAGGTTATTACTTCTTTCAGTTTTAACTCAGAGGAAGGAGATTTGGTTAATCTGACTGCAGCTGGCTTGATTGCTACTGCTGAAGGGCATTTTAAACATAGCAGAGTGGCAGACCATCGATTCCAGGGTTCAGCTCCTCCTGTCCAGAAACTGAATTGACAAAAATGTATAAATTTTAAAGAAATTGTAAGTCCCTTTGGGGAAAAAAGTGTCTGCTATATGAGCTTCAAAATTACATTGCTTACAAAGTTATCATCTCTGGCAGAAATGATGGTCAAAACTACAAATACAAAACTTTGTGTTTATTTCAGTGGGGATAAAGTGCTCAAATATTTTACTTAAAGCATTAATCAAAGTATATCTGTGTTACCTGCATGCCACCTCTATATTAACGCAGTTCCTCTTTACATTCGACCCATACCTACAACACCCACCTGCCACAAAAGAACAACTTTCAATTTCCATTTCTGATTCCTGACCTCTGATAATTGGCGAGCTGGCTGACTGATGGCTGCCTGAGCGCAGGCCTCCTGTCACCTGCAGTGACGCAGGCCGGGCAGTGAATTATTAATGGCTAATATCATTATGTAGGCACTGCTTGTCATAACAATCTAGCCTGGTGGAGGGAAACTCAATCTGCTGCCCCTGCCCCTGTGCAGACAATGCTTTTTAATTATTGATACGGACTAATTGGCTACAGGATTCGCAGGGCACAGTTACTTTTGTTCCCTTCACAGCTCGCTCTGCTTCTTCAAGAAACAATCTTATTAGGAGGCCAGCCCTCCCCGATGCCCCCATGTCAGCAAATTAGCAGGGAGGACGACCCTGCTCATCCTTTCTCTCTCTTTCTCTCTCTCTCTCTACTCCTGGCTTTCTCTCTCACCTCTTCTCCTTCTAATTTTATACCTCTTCCTCCTCTTCCTTCCCACCTTTTCTCTTTTTCACTCAGAATTTAAGATTCTCCTCTTCCTCCTCTCCTCACCTCGACATTGCACACTGGTTAATTAAAATGGGACAAGAGGGTAGGCGGTAAGTCGACATGGCTGCACATCTCTATTCACAGCACATCTCTACGCCACCACAGGTTCGTCTCAGGAAAGGCTGTCTGCTAATGGACAGAGGAGGCAGGGAGAAGACGGAGGTGAGAGAGACAGTGAGAGGTTAATGGGGTTTAATTTAGGGTCAATGTGATGGTCCGAGGCTATGGTATGTAGGGTCATCCTCTCTGCTTTACTGTTGTTACCATTCATTACCATACTATTTAATATTAGTCCCACTCTTCCCTGTACTGCTTTTAGAACCACAGCTCACTTTCTTCAGGCTGACATCCATTGGTTTGCATATGTTTTAAACTCCTATAATGGCAAGCAGTACCAGGTGGCTGAAAACCAAGTCGATCATTCCAAATCATGAAAACGTCACAGTTTCTTCTTTACCTTTTCCATCATGGTTACATTCACAAGCACCAATGTTGATTGTTGGGCTGAAACAGAGAACAAACTGCAGTGTCCTTTTTGCCATGGTTTTGGTGGCCTGGACCTACTGCCTATGAAGGAGGCTATACTTCATCTTCATCTCATGACTGGTTGTTTAACACCAATAAATTGCCGTATTTCCCCTACAACACTGCAGAATTAACTCTTCATTTGTGCTATAAATTTTCCATATAACACACATATTCTTGTGTTATAAATATCAAGTGGTTTCATTGCCAAACACAATGCTTGACTGTTGGACAGAAACCGGAAACAGACAGTGGTCTCCTGTGGAAGTTTTGTTTACCTGGTCGAACTACTGCACCTTGTTTGGCAGCAGTTTACTGTTAGATTTTGCCTATACGACTACATAATTAGTTTTACATTGTCATTTTACCACTTCCTGGTGAACAAATCTCCATTCTACAATAACGCATCCACTAAAATATTATACTGACATTACGTGGGAAAAATCAACTAAAGCATAACTCTGGTAGAATATGCACAGAGGATATGGTGATAAAAAAAAAAATAGATAAAATCAAACCAATTTTATTGGTCAAAATTCTTTACTGAGAGAATCATGCATAGGATAGGTCACAGTGGAACACCTGAGGTGAATGGACAATTTCTCAAGTGAAAACTTGGTTATGGCCTTCTTAGGATGGAAACTTGTTATGATGGACAAAGTCGAATAAACCACTGTATTCACTGTACTATTCACAATGGTCCATTTAGGGTCATGTCCTGTAGATCTACTGTTCAGGTTTAAAGTAGTGTCCACACCCAACACAAGGTAAGCATGGTGATGTCATTCTTTTTTTTTTTAAAGGCTTCAGAAGGCTTTCCCAAATGCTGTGTATATAAAAGATGGATATAGCCTCAGGATCTGAAAAGTGAAGCCAATGTAGAAGTGCCTTAAACCTGCATTCTTCCCCACTACCCAGCAGGAGGCGACTCCTCTGGTTTTGCAACAAGAGGAGTCTGTGGTATAGCGATCCTTCCAGTCACCTGATCTGTGACCTCAGTAAACACTGTCCTGAAGAGTTTCGAGTCTGAAATGGTACATTCCACAGAGCCTAAGGTCTTTTTTATTTTTATATTTTTATTAACAGGCTGAGTTGGCTTCTTCATTGTCAAGAAACTGGTCCAAAATTTGCAAAATGTGCAGACTGGTATGCAGTTGAAACAGCTCTTTTGAGTTTGAATAGTTAGAGTCATAATGGGTGTCTTGTACAAATAAACTGCAGGGCATATTTTTTTTTTTTTTTTTAGCTGTAATGAGAGTTGATATAAAAACCTCAGAGAACATACAGGCATGCATTCTCTTAGCACCTGCAACATGCATCACAAACATATACAACATATAAATGTTAAAATATTCACTTACAGCTAAACTAGACACACGGACACACTGAACTTCAAAGTCCTGCGGTTTTTGTTTAACACAATGAAATATAAAGTATTCCACACACAATACAATACAGTCTTTCTTCTCCTCAGACCTCACACTACACACCTGAGAAGCCTCCTCAGTCTGTGTGCGTGTGTGCGGGTGTATGGTAGTGTGGAAGGGCAGGGTGCTTTGAAACTCCACACTGCACGTTTGCCCTCAGATTAAAGATTTATCCTGAGAGTACACCCTGAAAGCTCAAAGAAACAAGCAACTGACTGGTTTATTTTCACCAGAATTAGCAGCAGTTAAATGTCATAACAGGTCAAACTGTTTTATCTGGCCTGAAAAGGACCTCTAGTTATGCTACCAGAAATTAAAATGGATCTGTTCAGTCAAAGCAAAACCCGAACTTAACCGACAACCTGTGTTCCAAACAGAGGGAGTGTGAAAAACGTCGGCATTAGCAGGCAAGGATGGTGTAACAGTAAAAAAAACAAAACAAAAAACAAACAGTTGAGTTATGCAAAATGCATGTTATCAATTTTTGATGCATGGAGTAAATAGGTACCAAATGTCAGAATGGTTTGCTCTAACTTTTTGCACCCAAAATTTGAAATTATACCAAATGTTTGGAGGACCTCTGCAAAACCCATTTAACTCTGCCAAAAGTGCAAAGCTAGTAAGATTTTTGATGTTGACAAGTCAGATAAAACCGGAGCGAACAGTGTGCGTTATCCTGAACATCTTATGAGTGAAACATTCACCTTTTCCCAAATTTTTTTTTTGTTTTGTCAGCTTTTTGATATGCATGACTGTAAGTGCTTATTTTAATCATTTTTGTGACATAATGATACATTACCTGCATTGACTTGGTTTGGAGGCTTATGACAAGCCAAGCCTACAACAAATGGTTAAATGTGTCATTAAAAATTGATTGTAGGTGAAGAAAAGCACAAAGTCATAGACAAACAGAATCTCAGGATATCTTTTTTTTTTAATTCATTTAACATGAAATCAACTGAATGGTGCAGCTTTAGAATGGCAACAAATGGCATATAATAGTATTATTCACAGAGGAAATGCAGACTAAACTGCTTCTCTCCTCCACTTGACTCTCTTGAAGAACAAGATTTTGGATGTAGAAGAAGCAGGCAGGCCTTCTGAATTAAAACAGTTACAATATTTAAACATTGTCTGCAAAATGAGACGGGGACTTGCAAATTTAATGGGCTGAGTCTTTTTAAAAAAATTAAAGCTTTGTTCAGTAATATCATTGCCCTTCCCATCTAATCTTATCTCTGACAAGGGTTCTTTGTTGCAGTGATTTAGTGAAATAAAAACAGGCAGTGGAAATTCAGAATCAAGGTGCATCCGTATCCGTATAAGATGCCCAATCTCGATTCTTATCATGGGCAGAGATAAGCACATCAAATGGAGGCCTTCATTTCTTTGCCAGCTTAAATATTAATTTTGTTTAAACATGCTGTCAAATGTAAAGACAGCAGACATCTGAAAGTAGGGCAGAGCTGCAGCTGGCAGAGAGAGGTTGGAAAACAGAGACACAGAGCGAGAGAGGCTAAAAACAAACTGATGTAAAGCTGTCAGTCAGACTGACTGACCAATGGAAAGACATAAGACGTAACATACAGTAACATAAAATGATCAATCAGACTAATAAAGAATTGGATACATAAAAAAAGACACAGTCAGTTAATGGACACTATTAATTTGATGTAGCCAACCTTGGCTCCATGACATTTCTCTTAAATCTGAATGCACTATGGTATTTTGATATCCTGCATGATTAGCCATTAATCTGAGAAAAATAAATGACAAAGATGTTACCATGACAATATCGGAAAAATCTTACTGGTACTTATATAGCGCTTTTCTACTCAGTTTTTGTGTACTTAAAAAGCTTATACTACGTGCCACATTCACATTCATACTGCACTTTTATCTACACTTAAGTGCTTACATCGGGAATGCATCGGGAGCAACGTGGGGTTCAGTATCTTGCCCAAGGATACTTCGGCATGCAGACTAGGGGAGCCAGGGATCGAACCACAGACCTTCCGATTAGTAGACGACTCGCTCTACCTCCTGAGCCACAGCCGCTTCAACTATGGAGTGAAAATAGCCCCAGAGCCACATAGTTGTTATTCTATATTTGTTAGTACCAGATGAAACACTAACATTGCTGTTATATTTACAGAGTGACACAAGTTGCTAACATCTCAGTAGTACCAACAATCAGAATTTGATTTCTAATTCAGGGATAGATATAATTAGAGGAATTAATCAAATGTAATCTGTGGTCAGTCTCTGTTTCAATTATATTGGCCACAACAACTGTGTTTAAATTACTGTACCAGTGGCACTTAATACTGTATTACTGATATCCTCCTATGCAGATCTCTGGCGATATTCAGAGGCATCCACAAACTTCTTTCCCCTAAAGGCCTTAGAGAGCATTTCAGATCACCAGTCCCTTGACACCACAGGTTCACTCCCCAAGGAGGTTCTTATCGTTGTAGATGTGTGCTTACTTTTCCATGTGACTGATCATTTTTTTATATTTATTTAAATGATGAAAACATCCGCAAAATGTCAGTATTATTTGAAATTAGTTTGAGTATGTGCCTTTGTCTGTGGGTATGGTCTGAAAAAGGACAGTGTTTGCGCGTGCAAATATGTAGAAAAAATCAGCAATTTCAATGAGGCGTCCTTTCTTTTTAATGAATGTGGATAAATGAGATGGTTGTGAGTAGAGATTTGCAATGGAGATTGCTTTGCTGGATGTGAGTTACTGGAAAGAATATAAGTGAGTCTTCCATTGCCTTCTTTAATACAATCTTAATTTTCAACAATTTCGCCTCTGTGAGAAAGTTCTAGAAGAAAACACAAACAATTTATGCTTTTTTTATTATTATTATTTTTAAAAAATTTTTTTTTTGCAGTTTGTGGTATCCCCAGAGCTACAACAACCACAATATTGAGTTAGATTTTTCAAAGAACGTAACTACAGCAGCATCATGTCCATAGCCATTGTAGCTAACATAAAAGGTCTGCAAAGCACAATCATAAAAACTGCAGTTCCTGGAATGACCACTTGAGGATGGCTCCAAAACTGAGTCCATTCTCTTAGATGTCCCAGTTGCCCAACTTGACAGCATTTAAAAGCATGTTTATACCCTGGTAAAAAAAAAAAATGTTTTGGTCTATATGGAGAGTTTCTCCCTTCATAACAACTGTACAGTTCTATAAGGTACCCATTTGGATTTTATTAAACCAATAGCTGTCTGCTAGCATTAGTTGCAGCATTAGCTGGTAACTTACTACTCTTGTACCTCTTACTACCTCTTGTCCAAAGACAGTCACTTCTGGCTCCCCAATCAAACATTGTAGAAGCCAATCAGATAACACTGAGGCTTCAAAATTTAGAGTCCAGAAACCAGTGGGTGACATCATCGTGACCACATCCATCTTCCATATACAGTCTATATACAGTGCACAGTCGGGTATATACAATCCACAGCCACTGTTGCCAGGTATTGGCTGTTTGTGTATTTACAATAAAATTGATTCAATGCTCCTGCATCCCTCACTTTCAGTTTACCTCTACATAAAGTGCTTCAGCTAAACTGTGTAAGCTGGGAGTTTTTCTTTCTTTTTGTTTGTTTGTTTGTTTGTTTGTTTTGTACAGCCTATCTGATTGCTTTATTTCTTTCATTGGCAAACTGTAGTAGTGAGGTCATCACATTCCCAGAAGTAAATGAGTCAGTTATTATGTTTACCAATTTGATTGATGGCCAAAAAATAAAATCCTTGGTATAAAGACAAAACAATGATTTTTTAAAATTTATTTATTATTTCTTTAATGCCACAGCCTTTTATTGTGCATAAAGACAAACACACTGGCTGAACCTGTCGCTGGATATTAAGTGTGGCTTAAATGTATTCCACTTAGGATGGCAGGCAGTGAATATACAGTGTGTGTGTGTGTGTGTGTGTGTGTGTTTGTTTGCATCCCATTACAGGCGGTAGTACCACTCTCATCTTGTACAGTGTGTAGCCACGTCTCCCCATTAAGACCTGTCCTGGGACACTGAACCCCCAAACCCACACACACACACACACACACACACACACACACACACATGCACATATTGGCCTTCATGAAGTGGCTTGCCATCTTGCACTCTCCATCTCTTGCTCTTGCATGCTTAGACACACTCTCACATGCACACATGCATATAATTATACACATACACACATTTCCAAACACACACATACATGCCTGCAACACACACTGGCTGTGCAGACACCACAAGAACCATGTTAGGAATGAAGGAAAACACAAGGGATGGAGATAGACGACTACACCGAACCACACACACATGCACACAGACACACACATGTGTGCTAATGCCGCCCTCCTGCTGGCCTCTGTGGAATAGCCATGTCACAATCAAGAGGCTCCCTGGCCCTAATCTGCTTTTTAGGGCCCCGCCACAAACACTCATCTGCATAATCGGGACGACAAGTGTGGAGAGGGTGAAAGAGCAATGGAGGGAGGGAAAGGAGGGGAGGATGGAAAGAGGATGAAGGAAGGAGGAAAGGGTAAAAGGAAGGAAGTTAAAGACAAGTGGGGGAAAGGAGTCGTAGTGAGAGAACAAAAGTAGGGATAAAAAGAGTAGAGATTTGAGAGCAAAAAAAAAAAAGAAAAAAACAACACAAAAGAAGGTAGAAGTAGGCTGAATCAAGCTAGGGGTTAAAAAATAGGGTTGCTGCATGGTCATGATTGAAAGAAGGCCAGACTAAGATAAAACGTGTGTATGCGAACAGAGGAGAGGTGTGTCTCAGTTATTGGGCATGACAGTCACACCTGCCACCCCACCTCACCCCTCACCTCTTCCCCCTCCTTTTGCTTTCCTCTCCCATCAGGAGTCATTAACTACCAACTAAAGGGGGGGAGGCCATTTTAAATCCTCTCGTCCTCCTTACTCTTTTCCCCACCCTCTGCCTCCTCCTCTTTTTTCAGTCTGACTTCCCGTCTTTGTCTTGCTCTCATAGTTCTTATTTAATTTCTGCCTGACCCTGAGCTAAAACTCAAACAACTTTCTGCTAAACAAAATTTCATACTCAAAGTGTGATTGCTTCAGTTGTGCTAAAGTCATTATATGTATTTTCAGTGTAGCAATTTGGCTACACATAGCCTTGATGTTCTTAATTTGTTTAAACCTGAAGCAACAGCAGTTAGTGATTATATAGTATTTGTATTTTTAGCCCAGGTAGTGTGATTTTAAGCTGGATCGTTTTGGGTTTACAACTCACAGAACTTTGACTAAAGCTCTTATCTTGCACTACCCTGTAAGATTTTCTTAAAAACTAAAAGACTTGTAAAATATAATGACTTTTATCAAATATGCAAAATTTCCCCCTTCGTGCTGACTTTTTGTGCTGTTACAGTTTTGATTTTGCTTGAATAGTTTTGCCTAAAACTGACTTCTAGGTCCATTCTAGTGCACATCATTTAAATGCTTTTTCCACTCTCTCTTACACATGCAGATGTATTCATACAGTGCACCTTTTTCCATTTCTTCATTTTTTTTTTTTTTTGCTCATTGCTTCTCTCCTCTCTTTTGCATATGATATGAGTCGCCTGGCAAGGCAAGTCCAGCAGCCGCGTTTCAGAGAGCTGAGCAGAGCTTGGGTTCAGGACCCCAGCCGAGGCCCGCATGCAGAGTGGGGATGAACAGGCATATGCGCGAACGAGTAATTGAAGGCCCTTTAAAATTCCCACAGAGGACCAATCATGGTTTTCATCTGGGGCTACGTAGGGCTGAGAGGGGCCAGCAGGGGCCTCTTAAATAGAGAAAAGTGACAAGAAGACTTGGAGCAGCTCTGAGACCTCAGGCATAAATCTGCACATGGAGAGATTTTAAAGTAAAAGTCACCATAAATTCACCTTGAGAAATTATGTTGCCAGATTTCAGCAACAGAAGATGGGATAGATGGTAGAAAAACTATACAGCCTACAGAGCGGTGTTGTTCTCCCAGTTCTCCCAGTATATTAAAATTTGTTACCTCATGTTCCTCTTTAAAAGGTTTAACCCTCTATACCCCAAAACAATTCTATTAGAATGTTCCAGATTCCGGAGAATTCCGAAAGAAAGAGGAAATCTGACAAACATTCTAAACACCTAAATTTAGCTAAAAAAAACTATTGAAAAGTGTCAATTAGAAGTTATTTTTAATTTAAAGCTCACAAATAGGTCTTTCAATCTATATATGACCATTTAAGATTAGTTAATTTATATTTTCATCATCTCTTTCTCGTCATCTCTTTATCCTCGTCTTCTTCATCTGCCTCCTCCTCCACTGCTCTCTCTTCCTTCATCTCCATCTCATCCAACTAGCTGGCTACAACAACAACAGCTGGTTATAAGCTAAAATTATTCCAGCTAACATTAGGCTTGAGTGGCCTAAAAATCACACTTTCCTTGTGACAAATTCTTTGATTACATTCTCACATCATATGAGAGTTTATTCACAAATTGACTGACAACGTGAGATTCTATTCAGTAACACTGGCTAACAGTGGCTAACATCGGCAAAAAAACCCAGCGCCTACCGACAGAAAAGCTCAGGATAACCTCAATATCACTGTCACTGGTCACAAGTGAGCTTCATTGACTCGTCGACCCATACTGGACTCCTTTCACAAAGTTTTTCAGCCTTCTCTAGGCGTGGATGCTTCACACCAGGCATGTTGGCAGCTGAGGTAAACAGTGGACTGACAAGACTATAAGTACTACGCCAGCCAGAGCGTTTGAGGTGACTCCAGGGAAAAATGTAAAATGTCACAAAATACTTAATTGACGCATATTCAGTTTTTATTCCTGATTTATTATTAAGTGTTGATATTATTCAAATACATTAAAATATGGTATGTACAAAAATGTTTTTATATACAGACAGTAGTAGAAACTTGCTAGCTGTTCAGGGCCATTATGGGGAAATGCAAAAGCAGCCGGCCACGTCTGTTATGGGGTTAAATATCTCTGCAAATATTGCCATCTAATTTATAAACTCAGACAGATTGACTCATCTGAGTCATTCTGTGTCGATAAGCACAACTTGTCTGCAACACGTCTCTTTGAAATAGGGGACTCGACTCAATTGGTTGCCAACTGGTTGTATTCTGAATATATTACAATAAATTATTACATTCCTATTATATTCCTAAAAGCAGGGTTGCCAAGTGCCTACACCATTTTGCAGTTAAATCGGTGTCCTGCAGCAATTACATCACTATACTGAATTTTAAATCTATGTGGTTCTGTCTGGATTCTGAATGTAAGTAGTTAAAGGGAATTTCTGATTAATGTGAATTTCTGTGTATGTAGACACCAACAGATTTGCAACAGACAGCAACAGATTTGCAATTTTCGCAGATTTATCACAGTTAATTGCCATATTACTACAAACAGACTGCATCTACAGTGGATATAAAAAGTTAACACACCCCTGTTAAAATGCCAGGTTTTTGTGATGTTAAAAAAAATGAGACCATGATAAATCATTTCAAAACTTTTCCCACCTTTAATGTGACCTATAACCTGTACAATTCAATTGAAAAACAAACAAATCTGTTAGGGGAAAAAAATATAAAAAATAAAAAAGTACAATATGCTGGTTGGATAAGTGTGCACACCCTTGAACTAATACTTTGTTGAAGCACTTTTTGATTTAATCACAGCATTCAGTCTTCTTGGGTAGACACCTGTCATCAATTAAAGAGACTCTGATTAACCCCAAATACTTTAGTTGTCCTAGTAGGATTTTCCTGACATTTACTCAGTTGCTGCTACAACAAAAGCCATGGTTCACAGAGAGCTTACACAGCATCAAAGGGATCTCATTGTTGAAAGGTAAAAGTCAAGAGAAGGGTACAAAAAATGTCCACAGCATTGGATATACAGAACACAGTGAAGACAGTCATCAAAAAGTGGAGAAAATATGGGACAACAGTGACATTGCAAAGAACTGGACATCTCCAACAGTTAATGAAAAGACAAGATGAAAACTGATCAGGGAGGCTGCCAAGAGACCTACAGCAACACTGAAGGAGCTGCAGGAATTTCTGGCAAGTGCTGGTTGTGTACTACATATGACAACAGTCTCCCATATTCTCCATATGTCTGTACTATGGGGTAGGGTTGCAAGAAGGAAGCCTTTTCTGACAAAGAAAAACATCCAAGCCTGGCTACAATTTGCAAAAAAAA
>VUQI01016747.1:0-13303 GCA_015106735.1 Paratilapia polleni
TGCTTGAATTCTTGCACCAGGAATGGCATAAAGTCACCCAACAGCAATGTGAAAGACTGGTGGAGAGCATGCCAAGACGCATGAAAGCTGTGATTGCAAATCAGGGTTATTCCACCAAATATTGATTTCTGAACACTTCCTAAGTTAAAACATTTGTAATGTGTTGTTTAAAAATTAATATGAACTTGGGTTCTTTTGCATTATTTGAGGTCTGAAAACACTGGACCTTTTTTGGTATTTTGACCATTTTTCATTTTCTGCAAATAAATGCTCTAAATGAAAATATTTGTATTTGGAATTTGGGAGTTATGTTGTCAGTAGTTTATAGAATAAAACAAAAATGTTCATTTTACTCAAACATATACGTATAAATAGCAAAATCAGAGAAACTGATCATTTTGGAGTGGTCTCTTAATTTTTTCCTGAGCTGTATATCCATAAAATCCTAAACATAAAATTACAGACACATGCACATACATATGTAAAATCTCCTACCATTTTATAATTCCCTTCACGCTGCACTTTTAATAAATCATAACATCAGGATTTACCACAAAGATGTCCTGTTCCAATAACACATTTGACCAACCAAATACTCCAGGGGCTCAAAATATCTCCTACATTTTCCATGTGAGAGAAATATTGTTGATTCAGAGGTTTCTCTCCTTCCTCTTGCTCCCTGCTGCTCTTCCCCCCTCCATTCATTGTGTATACACTACATGTCATTGTTTGAGGTGTATGAAACTGAAGATTATGGTAAATACATGACATCTTGAGCTCATTGCATAAATATTTAAGAACAGGAGACAGGCCTCAGGTGGTGAAGGCAGGGAGAATCAGTACAGTAGCGTACGGTAGCTTATTTGTGAGGAACATGTTGGTTTCTGTTATTATGAAGATACAGATAAAAAAAATAGAATTAGTGTTACATTTCTAAAGATAGATCTCTTTCTTAAGGAGACTACTTGCAGTCCAACCTGAGTGGATTTTTTTTAAATATTTGAATTACTTTTTTTCATGAGCAGCCGTTTAGTCTCAAGTGACATGCTGAGCTCTTAAACAGGAGGCCGTGGGGATTTACACAGTGAACAAAGGATTCCCTATTGAAACACTGCTTTGTGCAGCAGAAAAGCAGCTTGTAGCTCTACATTTTCTATCTATTCACTGTTCTGCTTCATGTTGCCCGCCAGCACTAATGAGTACCTTTATAAAAGGAAATAGAGCGTAATTGCTTTTTCTGAGACATACAGACTTGGCTGAAATTAGGAAAGATGTCTGTCAATCTCACATCAAGCATATACCTTAATATACAGTACTGTGCAGAAGTTTGAACCACCCCTCATTTCTTAATATTTTGCTAGGAAAATGGGAAATAGGTGCAGCGAGTTTGTACAATTCTAACAAGCTTGGAAGTCAATATTTGGTATGACTAACTTTATTCTTCAACATAGCCTGAAGTCTCTTAGGCAGGTTTTCTTGTTATTTCTTTAAGTAGTCTTCAGGAATAGTTCTCTAGGCTTCTTGAAGGACATTCAAAGTTCTTCTTTGGATGTTGGCTGCCTTCTGTTCCATTCTCTGTCAAGATGATCCCACACTGCTTCAATAATGTTGAGGTCCGGGCTCTGGGGAGGCCAATCCATGACTGATAGTGTTCCATTGTGTGTTTTTCTATCCAGGTATGCTTTTACTGCATTGGCAGTGTGTTTGGAATCATTGTCATGCTGAACAATGAAGCTGCTGCCAAATCAGATGTTTTCCAGATGGTATTGCATGGTGGATCAAAATCTGATGGTACTTTTCTGTGTTCATAATTCCATCAATTTTGACAAGAACGACAAGAACAACACCACTGGTTGAATTGCAACTGCAAATTCACTGTTGTACCTCTCTCTTGACCTCCTCCGTACATATTGATGAAATTTCAAATTTGGATTTATCACTCCATCACACATGCCACTAATTTTCATTCCAGTTCATGTGTAATTTGGCATACCTCACCCTTTTCTCCCTGTTTCCCTTCATTAAGAATGGCTTCTTGACAGCCACCCTTCCACTGAGACCATTTTTGATGAGGCTTCAATGAACAGTAGATGGATCAACTGAAGGGTCAGATGCATCTCTCAGGTCCTGTGTCAGGTTTTTGCTGGACCTTTCCTTATTCCTTCTTTATATTTATATATGACTTTCAGATACTGTTCATCTGCTGTAGATAGTTTTTTAGGCCTGCCACTTCTTTTGTCCTCCATTTGTCCAGTTTCCTCAAACTTTTTAAGGACACACTGCACATCAAACTGAGATATGTTCACCTAGTGTTCACCTAATAGCTCTTTGGGAATCACCTTATTGGTGCAAAAATACAATTTTATGCATGTCAAACTCTGTTATCATCTGTATTTTTCACAGATTAAACTAAAGAAATGGGAACAAATTATGTGTTTTTCTGATAGGCTGCTAATAAAAGTGTCTAAAGATGCAATTTAAAATTGGTTCTTTGCTAAGTTGTGTGTTATGTGTAGACACAAAACTTGTTCGTCCTTTGAGTTAGGTACCTTTTTAATGCTTGAATGATTCATAGGTCAGTGTTAAGTGGCTTAACAACAAACAAAAAACATTCCTCTGAAAATGGTCAGGTACAAATACTCAACTGAAAATGAGTGAAAAAGCAGCCAATGTCCAAAGAAAAGCTTTGAAAGACCTTCAGAAAGCCTGGAGAACTATTGCTCAAAACCACTTTAAAAAAATTACAAGAAAGTTTGGCTCCTTGGAAGCAAAATATAAAGAAATAGGGGTGGCTCAAGACACAGTACTGAACATGACTGGTGCACTACATAAAGATTTCTGACACCAAAATGGCAGCCGCTCAGTGTACCACTATCTCCTCTTTATGTAGTTTGCCCCCCAGCCCTCTGTCTGTCCACACAGGCTTTATATGAGGAAGCCTGTCATAACAGCCATTTTGAAGGGTGAGGCATGCCCCATTACACTGGGATGCCTGGCCAAAGTATACAAACCCTAGTTACTGTAAATTCAGAAGAGGTGCTATGCTGCTCTGAACAGATCTGTCACCAGCAAATACCATCGGGAAACGGAGGTCATGATTTCCATTTAAACCTACTGCTCCTGCACATAGATGTTATTGTTTAAAGCCTTGCTCAAGTAAGCAAGTTAATGTAAAACAGGCATACGTTTCTGTGGACTTTTTTTGAAATACAGAAGAGTTATAATTCCTGAAATGCTGAAACATGAAGGCCTGCTGCTACGCTGTAGATGCTGTACATTTCCTTTGAGGTTCAAGATGAAGGATTCTCTACTGTTCCGAATAAATCAGCAACTGGCATGCCCCGTCATTACAAAGAAACAGCGTCACTGTGTCTCCGCAGCTAACTTGGGATCCTCTTCAGCAAGTCAAAAGCTTACCTCTTCAGAAAATCTGCAAAATTGTGTTTTTTTTTCTTTTTTTTTCAGATTTGAAATGATTGCTATTTCTTCTCATCTTTTACGTTTTTTAAGCTCTCTGATTGAAAAGATACTTTTATTGCTTTGTCATACTGATCTCTCCAGTGATGTGCTCCTGCCACCTTTTTTGTCAAGGGCTAACTTTGGTATGCTGCTGAAAGGTCCTTACCCCAGCTGCTGCTCTTTCACAGTGCCTCTGCAAACACTCCTGCTTCCTCAGCTGCTTTGTCAGATGCTCTCTACTCCTTCATGTCTCTCCTCTCTTCTGAAAACCACACTGCGTGCATTATCCCCGTAATCTTTGCCTCCTGCTGAGCAACTTCTTCTAATTTATGTGGATTAAAGCCATTTGTTGAAGATCGCAAAGTGTGCCATCATGAAGCCAAACATCAACATTAACCTCATGCTGAAGACTTACATTGTCTATTGTATACTGCAAGCATTTAAAAAATCCATACATGGTTAGTTGAACTGTCTTTTTAAACTCATTGCGCCCCTCCAAACCCCTTTTGTGTCTGGGTTGAACGTACAAACGACTATTTGAAAACTTGATAGCATCATGTTATTAACGTGGAGCAAATGCTGCGTAAATGAATCTGTCTGAGCTTCGCGCCCTCGGCCATCAATCAGAACTAATACACTCTCTGCTGATTGAATAGGGTTAGAATGGCTGCCACGATGCAGTACAATGATGCTACATGCCATTCACTGAAACTATTTGTTCACAGGCCCCATTCTTTATTCTTTTGTTCTCTTTCCTTACCTGAATTTGAAACCCAACCCTCAAGGAGGAAGAGTGAGAAAACTGTGAAAGAGTTTTAAGCCATCCCACAGCTTATGAAGTTGTTCCAACAGTCTTGCACCCTAGGGAGCCATTCTAGTCACACCAAATCTATCCAGAGAGACAACAGTGGACCAATAGTAAATATAGGCTTTTTCAGGTCGGTCTGTACATCACATTAGCATGTATTTCCACAGTCTTTAGCCACAATAACAGGACATTCAATTTCCCTGTTTCAAGTCTACTGAAATCAATTGGTGCAGTTAGGAACAGCAGAGTGGGAATGATACAAAGTAATTCTCTTGGAGAGGGAGGTTAATGTGAAGTGCACAAGGTCAGTGCATTTGTAAAGGTAACTTTGGCTTTGCCTGTGACTTTCTCATCTTTTTTTCTCCCCACTGTCTTTTTCTTTTTCTCACATGAACACACATAGAGCCGCGGAGTCCCTTAGTGGTTTCTTTCTCCTTCACTCGTTCTCTCTCCCCTTCCCCTCTGTCTCTTTCCCTCTCCCACAGCGGTTATCTCGCACAGCCTCTCCGACTTTCAGAGTTTTCTGTCTGTCTCCCCCTTTCCCTCCTTTTCCCTGTTCCTTCTTCTCTTCCTGCTCTCGTCTGCATGCTAAGGAGGTGTCTCTATACACATCACAGGGGCTCAGGGAAAGCTGTGCTGCAATAATTGGATTATTGAGCAATCTGCAAACAAACGTAAGACACAAGGCATAGGATCAATGTGGAACGCTTGCATCGTTTATGGTGGTCAAAAGCAATCAAAGTAATAAAGCCATCAAACAAGTTGCTGTTCAGGATTAGTGAGTTTAAGAAGAATTTGTAGTGATATGTCAATAATTGCTATTTAGACATCAAAGGAATCTTTCCTCCATGTAAACACTCCCTGTCCAGCCCAGTCTGGTGGATTTGGATGAATGTACGTTGCAAGGCTTAAAGTGAGCCCTGTAGTGAACAACACAGTCTGTCCGTAGCTGGTGAAATGGCTTTGGGTTTCTATTGTGTATTAATGTCCAGATGGACAGTTGTGTTGTAATCTGCTGCACTTCTGTTTACAGCCAGGTAGTGCTATAAACTGGCTAAATATAGCAGCAGCTTCACTGAAAGGCAGCATAAACCGAGTGACTGGAAATAAGGAAGAAACTCTGGTAAGAGTTTCACTCTATAAAGAAGTCTGTGATAAAGATTATTATATATTACCTATCATTTTTTAGTAAGGTTTCGACTAAGGACACTTGTCAGCATTTAGTCATTTGCTGAATCTCAATAAACTTCAACACTAAAGACGAATAGAATTGCTGACAAGTGAAAAGACAGGACTTAATGGTACAAATAAATAAATCCTGAATACACAGTTTACCTTCCCCAAATAAGCTAGCTCAGAAAGCTTCTTCACTCCTTTAACAACTCCTCATAATGATATCAATAAAATACTAAAAATTAAATACCCACAGGAGTCAACAGCACAGAACAGAAAAATAGAAAAGATTAGATTAGACAAAACGTTTAAAAGATATTTTGACTGATTAATGTTAGCATAATTCAGCTGGCTAGCATGTCAGTGGTTAGCTAATACACGACAGACAGGATAGCGACACACGCTAGTCCTATTAATTGCAAAGAAGTAATGGTAAATTTAGCTGTGTCACATTCTGGTTTGAGTGCTCCTTAAGTCCGGCCAATCACACTGATACATGACAAAGAAAAGCTTACTTACTATAAGCTACAAGCAGAAAATGTTTAACTTTTTTGCTTGAAAAGTAACTCAAAGGATTACTCATAATCAATAAAATAACGTTATTAATTTTCTCTTAACTATTCGATTAATTTGTTATTGATACTATTAATATTAATAGTGGTTAAAACATTGACCTTACACACGAAAGATCCCCATTTCAAGACCGGGGGGAAACACAATCCCTGCCTCAGGGGGCTCACAAAGTAGTGAACTCCTAGTTAGGGTTGGGTAGCGAACTTGGTACTTTCTAGGGTACCAACTAAATTATGTCGGTACTACCGAGTACCAATTTACACTAAATCAATCAGTGCCAAATTTCAGTACCAGAGCACATCTGATTTAAGCTGTTGTCACCCTCGGGAACAGCGGCGCACATCAAAAGTGACAGCTGCTGGCATGTGCCACACTTTTGTGTCATTTGGGCTGGTAGTACACCTCTCGATTTCATGTGCAGCCCACCCGGCATGGGTACATCGAAGATACGAGTGTACGATCGTGATGGTTTTTACCGTCATTTCAATGATATATGAATACAGAGGCTCAGAGATTCCCAGGTTTTGGCGAGACCAATCATTCAGGAGAATACTGCAGCAAGTCTGGCTCTCAGACAACACTCTGCAACATTTTAAGTGCAAAATGCAAAGCTGGCCATGGCAACACATCTAATCTGAGGAAACACTTGGTCAAAACATGAAGGTTTTATTTTGTGTGGTGTGTAAAATGTTTTAAATAAATAACAAAATGTTTCAGTTGAGAAGTATGGACTTATTTTGTAAGAGAAAAATTTGAATTTATTATTTCAGAGCGAGTAAAGTATCAAAAAAGGTATCTTTGGGTACTGGTACCAAATTCCAGGTATCGGTACCGGTTTAAATGTGAAAGGTACCCAACCCTACTCCTAGTGTCAGTCCCAAGCTTGGATAAATGGGAGGGTTGCATCAGGAAGGGCATCCAGTGTAAAAATCTGTGCCAAATTAAATATGTGGATCCATCCGCTTGGGAAGTAGGGGAGCAGCCAAAAGTATCTTTAATGTTATAAATATTTTGTTACTAATATATAGTTTTAACTATAATAACAAGGTGATATTTCATTTATGCATGAGTTAAAACAAGGTAATAATAGGAGCTTTAACACATGTAAGTTAATTAACAGATTAAAGCCTTACACACGAAAGCTTCAACATTCCAGTACATTGTAGATGTAGAAACAACAAACCATTTCCCCCTGAGATCCTCCAAAACAACAGCAAATTATGCAGTAAATAGCTTATATAGTACATCGTGCACCCACATGCAGTATATAGTCCCACTATAAAATCAAAAATTACTTTTGACTTCAGAATGTGCACTCAGTTATACCAAGAGCTTTTTCTAGGTCAGGTGAATAAATATTGCCAGTCTCGCATACTTCCTTAAGCAGCAGACAACAGGGGGTAAAAGAAAGACTTCCTCCAAAGTTTGCCAAAGGAACCTGTTTCAGTAACCCTGAACTTCTGGTGTGGAACATAAAAAGTTGAGCTCCTGCCCGCCTGTCAGGTTGCGGTGAGGAGGGTGTCGATAAAAATGTTATATCGAAATTGACATGCTGGCAGACTTTCGAACAAAAGCCATACACTGTCATTCCTGCTTTACCGTCTCTCTGAGCACACAGTCACTGAGACCCTCTCGCTGGTTTCTTTCTTCTCTTCTTCTGCTTCCTCACCCTGTTTTGCTCTCTCTCCCTCCCTCCCCCTCACTCTCTCTCCCTCTCTCTAAAACCCTTATAACATCCTTCGGATTTAAGAGCTTAAATGTCAGTCTCATGATATCAGTGCCACTCAGATTAAGCGCCTTAAATACGATGTAAATGTATAAATGTGGGCCAATGAGTGGGCACCATTCAATCCAATTAGCCGTAATGAAGGCAGTCTCAAGGAATCTCAAAAGCAATAATTTCTAATCATTTTTTGTGGCTTTTTGTCTAATATACTCCAGATAGACAGCTGAAAATATTCTAGCTTCATATAGAATTTTGTTCCAGTTTATTCTGTGGGGATGTATGTAGGCATCTTCTCACACACTTTGAGCAGCACCAGGAATTCAGACTGAAAGCAGCACTGCAATAAAACTAAACAAGGGGTTGTGTTGTGGGTGTGTTTTGCTCCAGGTACTGGCTTATCAGATGCCAAAGACTGTGCAGTAGGTGGTTATATAATGAGGAACGATTTTAAAGGTTAACAGAGAAACAATCCTTTGTCTTGACAGAAGTGAAGAGTGAAATTACGACATTCACATCTACCAGGAATGTGCGCTTCCACAGATGATTTGCATACAATGTATAGTTTTGCACTTCTAATCAATCTCAGGTGTCTCTCTGTCACATCCTCCATTTACCATCCATGTGACAGTTAAGTTTGATGTCCTTGTTTCATTGTTTCGTCTTTCAGTTTGACTATATATAAAATCTGCTTTGACTCATTTTTCCAGCTTTATCTGTAGTTTATTTCCAGATTGTAACAACGAGCCTCTGCCAATATCATATGTAAAACGTGTACAGGAGGTAGAGCAGGTTGTCCACTAATCAGAAGATCGATGGTTCAATGCCCTTTTCCAGTCTGCATGTCTTGTGAGAGACTTCAAATTCCTCTGGATGCATCCACCTTTGTGTGAGTGTGAGAAATAAATCACCTTAAGTGCATTACTATAAAAGTTTTTGGACTCCTTTTCCTGCTTTTAGCTCGTACTTCAGGGCAGGTACCCTCCAGCACAAGAAGAACTTTGAGTGACATGTACAGTGATTCATCTAAGCGTACACTGATTGGTGCAGCGCTTTCAGCTGCCATATTAAAAAATATCAGCAGAGACATTTTATAGAACGACATGGCTCAACAGTACAGTCCAGGCTTTATTAAGTCTATATGCAAGGAAATACAAGGTGATTTTGACTCGTAAAAGCAAAATATAACACTTCCTCTCAACTTCCTTCACACACAACAAAGAAATTTAGAGACAAAACGAAGATGTTAAAATAGGAATACAAGTAAGTAAAAGACTGCAACAACCAAAGTGGATCTGAATTGCTTTAGGGGATTTTCACACCTTCAGTTTATTTACTCTGGTCAGAATCAGATGATGAGTTTGTAAACTTTTGGTTTCTTTTCACATGGAGAAAACTCCAAGCAAACCAAAATGCGTCACTACAAACCACATGAAAACATTCACTCTGCTTATTGGCCAGATGTGTCTGGGGCAGGAGCAACAAAAGTAAATACAGGATGAAGGTGCTGCGTTATGGAATAGTGGATAACATTTTTACTCATAGCATTCGTATTTATCTGGGCAATATTTCAGGCAAAACTGTATGTTGCAGTCTTGTAGGCTTGTTGCTACAGTTTGTGTACTCTGCTGAATCCTAGAATGCAAAGCATACCTGGCTACGGGGAGGCTTCTAGCTCAAACTTGCAGCATATACATGGTAGCTGGGCTGAAATGAGGTCGGATCACGTTTTCACCATAAACGAACTGCTCTGGAGTTCGTTTGGAATCGAACCAAGACCTCCTGCAAAGCGTTTTGGTCCAGTTATTTTGGTCCACGCCCAAGTGTGATTACTGTGTTCACATCTGGACAAACAGATCGCACCAACGGGGAAATCTAACCAGAGTTCGATTTAAACGGCTAAACAGCGCAGGTGTGGAAACACCCTCACTAGATGCTATCCATGGCCAGACTAGTCTAGCATATGCTGGTAATATTGGCACAAAGGATCTGTTAGTCTGGCTTTTGAAGGCCATCATCAGTGGCTCGGGGAGCTGCAGTCCAATGGAAGGATGGTCTGTCTAAGGTTGGTGGCTCTTTCTATACTTAACAACATATAAAGAAGATACTCATTGCTAAATTTACTTGATATAACTTACAAGAGCAGAAAATGGGTGCTTTAAACTTACAAGAGCAGAAAATGGGTGCTTTCAAATGGATAGTCTGAATTCACAAGTCTTCTTTTTAATTAGAAACTTCAAGAAACACACAGTCAATCACAACATCCTCCTACTTGCTGTGGTTGTAGCTTTATTGCTGCTATGCCAAACACCAGCTGGCATAGCAGCATAAGCGTTCCTATTGGATGTGCAATTACAAACAGAAATCCCCCCCCCCCAAAAAAAAGAACAAAACAAAAAACCCCTTGAGGTTACGTAGTTTTAGGGGGAGCATCACAGTAGGTAGTTACCCTCAGGAAAGCCCCAGTAGTTACCTTCAGGGAGTCTTCAGAACGATTTGATCCAAGAGTGTCTAATAAGACTGCCTAAAGGTCAGCCCATTTACAATTTACGAATACTCATTTATCCAACATTTTTAGCGTTCTTGCTCTACTTGAGTGATCTTTCCCTTTGTGTTCAAGTCATTGCTTTGGTCCTATTTTGTGACTTAAACCAAACCAATCTGTAAAAGGTCACTCACTACAAAAGCTTGGCAAAGACTTAGCTCGAGCCATTTCTAAAACCTGTTACTGTATATTATGTCATATTCTTTATTTTAAGTCAAGACAGTGCAAAATCGCAAATCACACGTCACATCATAAACTGTTTTCTCAAACCTTTGATTAGACTTTGTGGTTATATGTCTAAATATGATTCGTTCATTATATTACACATCCTCTAAACAGCTGTTACAGTTGACTGGCGGTTTGCAGTACTTGTGATTTGTTCTAGCTGCAATCCACCAAATTCCACACCTTATTATTCCCCCAAAGGTGTACTTGAACAAATTAAGTGTCAGATTACTTTGAATTTTCATCTATCTGATGTAATCTGGAGGGCAGTACAGGGTTTTGCAGTTGGGGAGAGTGTGTGCTTGTGTGCATCACGTCTGCCAATGGAAGCCTCAATTTTTGGAGAATCAAATATTAGTAGGCTGCATTGATTTTGGAACAAACCTCTACGTTCTTGTGAGAGCTCAGTCTTCCTGCCAAGTTTGTCTGGTCTGTCTACTCACTCTTCCTCTCCAAGCAGTCATTTCTCTGAACTGTGTTCAATATGCAGAGCAACAGTCGCTCTATATATCTATTTCTTGTCACTCTCTTATGATATTAGTAGACGTCAGGCTAGGTAATAAAAAAATTATTAAAATATCTTGTTGACAATAGCGAGCTACTGTCTATGCTTAGTTGTGGATGTTCGTTTAACTTAAAATAGTCAAAGTGAAACAAAATCTTGGTCTTCAGTGCCTCACCTTGAGTTGCAGCAAGACAGGCTGTTTAATGTTTAAAATTCAAGTCTGATGCATAAACTTAGTGGCAGTGCTTCTCAAGTCATTGGCTACAAGCCAGAAGGAAAAGATGACAGGAAGGGCAAGAGACTTTGTTTGCCTTACATTCCTTTATCCCTTCAGGCATCCACTGTAAAGGGTATTTCCTCTTGCTGTTTAAAATAAACAGTATACTGTACACGGCTTAATGCTTTCTTTATTGGTGCTTCTCATGTACCACTAGGACACAGCAACTTATTCATACTATTTGAGCTATTTGAGTGGACCCATGTCTCATTTAAGCAGCCGTAATCATTTGTATTCCCAGACAGCATGGAGAAATGTCCCATCTTCAAACACAATGCTTTTATGACTATGGAATACATGCATTTGCTGGGTAAATCCATTTTTCCATTATTAAAAAGACGGGGATAAGTTCACTGAGGTGTGGGTTGATATGTGGGGATTAATTATGGTCATGTGGTACTTTATTGAGACTTTCCACTCTGAAATCTGAACAATATAGAATAAATTGAAAGGGAACTTAAACGTGCCCTTTCCTGCTGCTCTTTTGTTTCTCCGATCAGCATCTGTCCATTCCTGTGCTGCACTTTATGTATTTCTATGTCTTTATGTTCCTCTTCATTTTCTTTCTACTTTAAATTAGGCTACATATTCTTAGAAAGGCACTGTCATGAATTAAATGAGACATGTTTTTACAATTATTTTAGTACTTCAGTTTTATGTGGCTTCAGTAATAAATGACAAAGGAAGGCTTATCTCACATTTTTGAATAAGCTTTTATTTAGGCTGAGTCTGTATTGTATACATACACTCACTGGGCAGTTCATTAGGTACATCTGTTTTACTGCTTGTTAATGCAAATATCTAATCAGCCAATCACATGGCAGGAATTTAGGCATTCAGACACAGTCAAGATGACCTGTTGAAGTTCAAACCAAGCATCAGAATGGGGAAGAAAGATGATTTAAGTGACTTTGAACATGGTCAATGGTGCCAGATGGGCTGGTCTGAGTATTTCAGAAACTGCTGATCTGCTGGGATTTTCCCACACAACCATCTCTAGGGTTTACAGAGGATGGTCTGAAAAAGAGAAAATATCAAGTGAGTTGCAGTTCTCGCTTGTTGATTTCAGAAGTCAGGGGAGAATGGTCAGACTGCTTCAAGCTGATAGGAAGGCAACAGTAATTCAAATAACCACTCGTTACAACCAAGGTATGCACAAGAGCATCTTTGAATGCACAACACTTCGAACCTTGAAGCAGTTGGGCTACAGCAGCAAAGGCCACACTGGGTGCCACTCCTGTCAGCTAAGAACAGGAAACTGGAAAAACATTGCCTGGTCTGATGAGTCTGCGACATTTGGATGTTAGGGTCAGAATTTGGCATAAACAACATGAAAGCATGGATCCTTCCTGCCTTGTATCAACAGTTCAGGCTGCTGGCGGTGGTATAATGGTGTGGGGGATATTTTCTTGGCACACACTGGGCCCCTTAGTACCAACTGAGGATTGTTTAAACACCAAAGCTTACCTGAGTATTGTTGCTGACCATGCCCATCCCTTTATGAGCACAATGTGCCCATCTTCTAATGGCTGCTTCCAGCAGGTTAATGCTCCATTTCACAGATCTCAAATCCTCTCAAACTGGTTTCTTGAACATGACAATGAGTTCACTGTACTCAAATGGCCTCTACAGCCACCAGATCTCAATCCAATAGAGCACCTTTTGGGATGTGGTGGAATGGGAGATTCACATGTGCAGCCAACAAATCTACAGCAACTGTGTGATGCTGTCATGTCAAAATGGAGCAAAATCTCTGAGGAACGTTTTCAGCACCTTATTGAATCTGTTACACGAAGATTTAAAGCAGTCCTGAAGGCAAAAGGGGGTCCAACCCTAGCAAGGTGTACCTAATGAAGTTGCTGGTGAGTGTATATAGCCCACACTACATACACTGATTGGGTAATATTATAAGTAATATAAAGTTTTTAATGGCATTCTTTAATCTAATTCAATCTAAAGTTTTTATTTAACATTAATGATTGCTAAAAAGAGACATGGCTAAAATTGTAATGTTC
>VUQI01016752.1:1282-25830 GCA_015106735.1 Paratilapia polleni
TTTTTTTTTTTTTTTTTTTTTTTTTTTTTTTTACACACTTTCCCTCTCACCCTGCTTCAGTTTGGACCATTGGGTGTGATTTAATGTCGTAGCTGTAGTCCTTGCCATCTCTGCAATAGGATGACTGAAATGTTTCCAGCTCCGGAGGCGACTTGTACAAAGTAGCGGTGCCCAGTATAGTGTTTCTAGAAAAGTCTTGCAGTATCCCTGCAGTATTTGTACAAATACTTTAAGAACAGTTTTTTAAAGGATAAGAAGATAACCTCTGAGCGCTCCACTTCTACTCTCATAGTCCATATGTCCATTGTAATTTTTCTCTTTGTCTATGCTCGCTACATACACTGCTACACTTCACCATCAAAGAAATAACATAAACTCAAGTTGAGCGACATGAGATTACAGCGTATCTTGTAAAAGCTTGAATAAAACTGACCTTGTTCTAATTATTCATTTTTATAAAAGTACAAATGTATTGTATGAAACTCAAACCCAGGGTTACTGGGCTGCACACTACTTTCAACAGCTCAATACACCTCTTTGGTGAAGGTCTGCATTCTACTCAGCGCATTTTCCAGTTTTTTAATCTTGTCAAATTAATATAAAAATGACTAAAGTAGTTTTCAACCTTTACTTTGAATTGCTTTAGCCCGTATAAAAGGTGCCACACATATGAGATTTGTTTGATGGAAGAGCACGGGCAAGTCCAAGGATGTAAGACAATGTAGTGGATGCCTTTCATTTTAATGTGGTGTGCCCACTGCCTGTGTTGTGTAGGTATGACTCTAACTCGGGTGGTGAGAGGGAGATCCAGAGGACCATGCTGGAGCTGCTCAACCAGTTGGACGGCTTCGACTCGCGGGGAGACGTTAAAGTTATCATGGCCACCAATCGGATAGAAACGCTCGATCCAGCCCTCATCAGACCCGGTCAGTACGAGTGTGACTCTGCAGTCTGTCGCTGCTTCTCCATCTTCATGCGTATCCACAGTACTGTAAACTAGACTGACATTCAGGAAATATCTGCATTTTGCTGAGTCACTGCAGAGTGGAAATGGAAATGTCCGTTTTTTTTTTTTCCCTGCTTTTGGAAGTGAATATTCACCACCAGTACAAGTCTTCCTCAGTGTTTTTCAGAAACAACTGACTGAACATATCTGCTGTTAAAAAGCTTTACCAAACAGTGCTGAAAGTCTTGCTTATGTATAGTGTGGGAGTTTTTTTTGGGGTAAAAGTATCTTCATAAATTGCTTTCTTGAATTATTAATACAAGATTTATCAACTGCATTTGATTAGTGTTGGATAACAAACTTATTTTGAGTGAGACTCATTGGCAGTGATCTACTGAAGAGTAAGAGACTCACAGCAGAACAGAGCGTTGCTGTCAGTTTGTGATGTTTGTGTTTTCTGTCTTACTCCTCAGGGAGAATCGACCGTAAGATCGAGTTTCCTCTGCCAGATGAGAAGACCAAAAGGAGGATTTTCCAGATCCACACCAGCCGCATGACAGTAGCAGATGATGTCACCCTCGATGACCTCATCCTGGCAAAGGATGACCTATCAGGAGCAGACATCAAGGTAAGAGGAGACTGCTCATTCTCAACTGCAGGTTTTTTTTTTTTCTACTCAGCAGTCTCACTTTTTCTTCAGAGTAGAAAGAAGCACAGAAACCAGTAAAAGTTTTTTTTTTTTGCCTTCTACTCCTACAGCTGTGATGGTATGAGCAGGAGAACACTGTAAAGCTGTACCTGAATTGAGTTTGGCTGCTCAATACAAACATTCAGCTGTTCCTCTTTTTTTCTCCACACTATCTGCTGAACAGGAAAACCATTTGTTTTAATTAAAGATGATTTCGAGTCATGGGAACACAACTCTGAGCATTTAAAAAAATACATTTATATCTGTTTTTCATTTTAAAAACGTGTAAAGGAACGAACAAATGAAAGTACTCACTTGTTCAGTGTTAAGTAATGAACCCAAAACGTTTGCTTTTAACTAACAAAAGTTAAAATTGCTACTGTACTTGTAGACTCCTCTGAGACCCAGTTATAGCTATCCTACTTTACCACTGCAGCATTAGTTAACAGCCAGCTCAAATTGTCTGCTAAAATCTTTGTTTCTCCTTATTTAAAATTCCTCATTAAAATATGCTTTTTGGGGGGCATTTGTGCACCAAAAAAAGCTGCTCAACCTGAAGAATCTGGGTCGACAGATGGGTCTCTGATGGACGATTGGACTTTCAGGGGGCAGCCCTAACACTGTCTAAACATGAGAGTGAAATAAGAAGCATGTCCAGCCTCTCTGCATCCTGGCAGCGGAGCTGTGTCCCGTTTCCTTCATTTGCTCCGGCCTGGCTCTGAGGCTACAGCCAGTTATTGATTGTGTGAGGGTTTGGCAGCGAGCCAGTTCACACTGTGGCCCAGCAAAACGGGGAATAAAATGAGGAAAAAGCTGCTTGAAGGAAAACAAGCGGGGGTTGATTTTCTAAATGATTTTCACGTCAACACTTAATTAACTATATTAAGTTCCCCATTAAAACCGGTCCAGCCCCAAGTGTTCAGATCACTCACAAAGCTCTGCTGCCCTCACGTGGCATGTGGCAGAAAGACACTTGGAGGTTTCTTGGATGACTAGTAAATGGTAACTTTTGAGTGGCAAACAATAAGTATGAATTTTAGGGACATCGTTTCTTTCCTGATATTGGTTCAAACCTTGAGGCTCTTTCTGATTGTCGAGCATAAGACATGGCTGTTCTTGGTCAGTTTGACTTAAAATTAATATCAAAGGTGTCACGTCTTAACAGTCAAATAACAGTAGAAGCAAAGCCACATACACCCATCTTCTGGTTTTAATGTAGCTTATACAGCTTTGTCCAAAAATGTATATTGTCTGATTCCTGCAAATAATCTGTTTTCACATTTTAAGTAGATATTAGTAGTTTTTGCCTGAGATCACTCCATTGGGCATTAAGCTGGGAAGAGTCTAAATCACAACATGAGCCATCACAACCATTTTACTGTATTTTTAGAGTGTGCTGTATGCTTTTTTTTTTTTTTTCTTCTACAAAGGCATTTTTAAAAGCTAAACCTCCAGTTTGTTTTCTCCTTTTATCCCACAGGCCATCTGCACAGAAGCAGGCCTCATGGCTTTGCGAGAGCGCCGTATGAAAGTTACAAACGAAGACTTCAAAAAGTCCAAGGAGAACGTCTTGTACAAGAAGCAAGAGGGCACGCCAGAGGGGCTTTACCTCTAACCTTTAAACATTTTTTGTTTCTCTCTCATCCCCCACCCCCACCCCTTTGCTATGTATCGCCGTGTGAAAGAGAGGAGGCAGCAGCTGAGTCGTCTCCCCAGAGAGAGTTTGATGTATTTTGTGCACGTCATGTCTGGCTTATCCCTCTCTCTTGTTACCATTATGTGTTAAAACAATAAAATGAGAAAAAAAATATCCAATCACTGTGTTACTCATCGGTTTGTTTGTTTTGTTGTTTTTTTTTTTTTTAGTTCACAGCAGCAAAAGCAGCATCTGATTCCTGTTGGGTTCATCGGTTGGCTGCAATATTTTGAGATGTTCACATGAATTATGCAATTTCTTCAGTTGCCCCGAGTGTCATAAACATTCCTGTTAATATGCAAAGTCTTGTTTTGTACTTTTCCCCACATGAGGCACAGTACACTGGCTATTTAGAGACTCGCAGAATGGGATGAAACACCCTGACTGCAACGTTTCACTCATCCATCGCCTCCAGGAGCTGCATAATGTCGCAGCACTAATGCCCAACTTTTAGGTGTTAAAGGAGCTGTTTCGAAGCAAGGGAAATCCGAGTGAATTTTGGTGCGCGCATTTGAAGCGAGGGAACAAGCGCAGCCTGTGATTTCATTTTTGCCCTCACCTATTCAAATCAGCCTCTTAAGTGAAGTAAATCCAGCTAATCTGCCCTTGCTGCAGTCTGACATGTGGAGAATGGCGGCGTTGATTTAATTCCTCTTGATGTGGAGCCATGTGTAACTCGCTGCTCAGCAGAAAGTGGCCCCATGCAGCACGGGCATCAAACCACTTTGCAGGGCCGTCACTGGGCTCCAGTGAGAACTGAGCCGCTGCTGCTGCTGCCGCCGCCGTACTGCAGCCCCCTCCTCGCAAACTCTCTCGCCTTATTAAATCAGTCACGCATTTCAAACTGCGGCTTGTACGTCGCAGCACATTCAGCAAATGGAGGGATGGGGGAAGAAAAACATTTAAGTCAAGTGCAGTGTGTTTGGGGCAGGGAGAGGGGCGTGCTTTTTAATGAGGCATTTGCCCTGTCAGCTCAAGGCAAACTCAGGGTCGGTATTTCTTAACAGCTCCCGTGAGCGCACATGTACCAATGGGGGCTGATGCAGCATGATGATAGTTTTCATTTAACGTGCAGATGTTTTTAATACTGCTCTCCCAAAAAGCAAAGAAAACCCTTCAATTCCCACATATTTTGGGGGGAAAAGCCCAAAAACATTGCATCATAAATGCATTTAGAATTCTTGTATTGGTTGGAATATGTAAATGCTCACTTATTTGCCTTGCAAATCTTATATCAATTTATTTGTATATTTTCAACTGCTCAGTCTTGCCTGAGTGCTGACTAATCCATCTCTGATATTGTATCTCAGGCAAGCCCCAGATATTCACCCTTTTTAAAGAACAGCAAGAGGTTTAAGGTTAGAAAAGTGGAGTTGTGACCATAACATTGCTGTTTCAAATGTCTTATTGTACTGGAAACTACAGTCCCTGTAAATAACCAGCAGAGCTCATGCTTTCACCTCTGTGTTACTGCAAAGAGCAAAGAATCATAAAGGAGAAACGTACGTGTGTGTGAGAGAGAGAGGAAGCCAGGAAGATGCAAAGCAGAAGCAAGAAAAATGTATATCTGCTTATGTAATGGCTATTTCTCCTGTTAAACAGGGCAAACCACTGAACAAATTCAGTAAGAAGTCCCGATTAGTTCCGGCAGATTAACAAATGAAATGGATCAACTTGAGTTAGAGTTACTCGACCTGATGAGAGGTCTGCAAAGAGCCCGGCTGGAATACAGAGATTTACTATGCTCTGCTGAAATGTTCACCAAGATATTTAAAGGCTGATCTGTATTAGTTCTTATCAGTTCAACTGTTCCTCTGTAATTAGATATATGAATGTTAAATTCTTTTTGTATGGGAAACGGCACCTTATTGTTCATAATTCTGGTGTTAAAAACAGCCTTGAATTGTGTTTGAAACACAGTGGGCTCTTATATTAGTTTAAATTAAGGATAACAAAGGTCTCCTGGCTTTAAAATCAAACTGGAAACAAAGCTGCGAGTGATGAAACATTTCAGCAGCCCACACTGCTGTCATTTCATTGTTATAAATGGTTAATGAAGGATTCATACCCTTCATACGAGACATTTTTTGTCCTTATGAAGTGTGTGGCGTCCTTCTGTTACCCGCCTGGCTGCTGTAAACAACCGTCCATAATTTCTCCACTTTGTCCGCTGGGTGGTGCTTTTGTCAGGCACGCTTCACACTCTAAAACAGGCTGGGGGTCTTGGTGTGTGCGGACTCTTGTGACAACACTGCGATGCTCTGCTCAATTCTGCACAGTCATTCCACCTGCCCAAGTCACTGTGTTATATTCAGGAGGCAGTATAACACTTTGAGTAAATGACACAGGAGGGCTAATTTTTAAACGAATTTAACGCACCCACTTTGTATACGACCGAAAATAAGCAGGTAGCTTTATTCTTGATTTCACGCAGGCCTACCAGCCTTTGTAGTAGCCAATAGTAAATGTGCGCACTTCCCATATCGACCCTATCAAACATTTACCCCTCGCCAATGAAAACCTGTCGCTTCTCCTCTCGTCTCAGCCGAACGAATTATTATTAAATATAAATAATTATGGAAACTCATCGAGCAGGGAAAACGAGGCTCTGAAAGGTGCGTTAGTTTTTAAGTTTTATGTATTTGTATTTATTTTGTTTCCATCAAGTGCCACTGCCTGGTGCAATGCAGGTCCCGTGTAGCCAATCGATGCGGCCGACACATGGAGTATAATATTGCAGGTCTGCAGCGGCCAATCAGAAACGCCTTCACACACCGGCACAGCAAATTCTCCAGCGTCAACTAGGCTTCCTACACTGGCCGTATCCTTCCGCGGCGGAAAACTAGTACCCTATGTTAGGAAAACATATACCTCCCCTAGAATAATGATAACAATGTAAAAGCTGAGGGATAGGTGGGAACGTCAACATTTCTTATAATTGTTACGTAAAGCTCATCATTTGATATAACCAGTGAAGTTGTAAGATTCCAATTGTTCCAATCTGTTCCAATTTAAAGGCGCAGTATGTTTTTTTTCCACACCTCATGAGTTTGAATATTGAGTGCAAAATTTGGCACCAATAATAAAATAGAAATAAGCTAATAGATGGGTAATCAGTGGAGTAATTTAGGAAAGTTAGACCCTAATTCACTTATTTTTTGCCATATTAGGCATGATTAATATGGCTAACAGTGATTATCAGACTGTAAGTCTGATAAAAAAGTTTTTACAGTCCTTCCAGAGAAGTATCACTTACTACAATCCACTCAAACAAGTTAGTGCACCCTGTCCACTTAAATATGGCCTCATCTTAGTCTTGATAAAGATGGGGGTAGTAATGGGTCTCTTCAGACTTGTTTTTTCCCTACTTAAAGTTAAGTGTGGTCTTTATATGGATCTTAATGTCTTGATAAATATTTTGGCTTAACTTTAATGTGCTGCTTTATTGTTACTTCATCTAACTTCACCTAAAAGCTCCCAAGGGGGAACTAACAATCTAAATCTATAAGTAATGTTAGTCTGCATCATATAGTGCACATATAAAGGAAATAGATGTGAAAATATGCCCCCTGTAATGGCAAACATCCAAGTGAATAAAAGTAATATTTAGAAACATTTATCCAGATGTTTAATAGTAAGCTGACAGTTTAAACAACATAGGCAACAGTGTTTATCTGCACCATAGAAACATCTTAAAAAAGTAGAATTAGACATAAAATCACTGCATGTCTACCACATCCCCAGTCATTTAGGTTAAAACATGAGTGTAAGGATGCTCTCTCTCTATGTACTGCAGGCGTTTTGGCCCCAGTGATTGGCGTGTCCACTGCTGGAGGCCTGCCTTGCTGTTGCTGCTGCTACTGCAACAGCCCTGAATTGAAAATAAGGAAGTGAGTGATCAGTGCGAGTGTGGCGGAGGGATACACAAGGCAATCCCCATTCTAGCCACGGCCAGTACTCACTCCTAACCCGCCAGTGGAACTCCATCTAAGGAACGACTACACTCCTAGTCTGCCTCCACAGACCAACAAGCACACAACCCATCCGACATGGTATGTATTGTCATTCATTCTGTGTAGTAGGGAAATGCGTTTTAAACGTAGGGAAGGACTGCTTATTAGAAGTGCAAACCTGCTGTATCTGTATGCTTTCTGTATTTACTCTTTTGTCATTGATTCCTCTTATGAGCTGTCCGGTATGCGCGGAGGAGGCGGAAAACGCCCGCGAGGCGCATTTTTTAGCAAGTGCATGGGACAGCATGAAGTGTACTATTATGTATTTTCTTTCTTCGTTTTAGCGACTTTCTGACTGAAATAACAAATGGGTCCCTATATGCTTCATAACTGCGCAATTCATACAGCATTATTGGCTGTTCGGCTATATCGGGTCAGGTAGCTGCTGCACGGCGCATATCGAATTAATTCTTGGACTAGTTCAGGCGGTATCGGTGTAACTAGCAAGCTATTCTGGGTTATTACAGCATAATTTTGAAGCCGCGGGTGCGTTAGGGTACATTTCTACAATCCGCCTGAGGAGCACACCTAACTAAGAAGCACACCTAACGTTCTGAGAAACGTAGCAGTCATAAACTTCTACTTCCCCAGACAGGAGAAACGTGTTTGAAAATATGTATGCGGTATATTTTGCAATGTGAACCCTGCACCTCCGGTTAGAAGGAAGACGAACCGGTTGGTTTCCCCTTTTCTAGGTTGCACCATGTCGTTGGTCGAGCCGTACCGTGCCGTGTCATGATGGGGAATGGCACTACTCTATCTCGTCAGTGTTCCGCAACGGAAACTGACCATATTTATGTAATTGCAAAGTTATAGCTACATTATACGTGTCTCCCGACCTGTAAATAAGAGGTATCAGACGCAGTTCCGCCTTTACTGCAGACTTTACTGGCGGTTTATCGTAAGCTAGGTTATCTATTTGTGCTATGTCGGCTGATTTGGTTGCCTCTTTGCAAATTTTTTCGATGTTATGCAAATGTGGTGCCTGTGTGAGTTGTCCAAGAAGCTCTTTGTGGCACTGGTCACCGCAAAACATCAACAGCTGTTGAGTTTAGTAGACTTTTTCCCAAACCAGATGTTGTGAATTATGAACATTACAGGAGTGTCAGGCTTCACTAGATTTACCTTCTATGTATTATTCTGCAGTAACCTAAATTCTGGGGCCTCGGTGACTTCTGAAATGTATGTTTATGCACAGTGCCATAGCATACTAACCAGTGTCACCAGATTCTGAAGCCACATGCACTCTGACATCTGCAACCAGCTAAGGAGACAGAGTCTCTCTGCTGGCCATAAGGAGACCTTAACAAGTGGAATGAAAGGAGGCCTTCAAGCTAATCCATTGATTATCAAGCTTGATAGCTCATTAATGGCCCGAAGAAGTCAAGAAGCTGTAGACCTCCTCCAACCCCTCCACTGCAATCAAATATCCCATATATGGTAACGAACCTCGATGCAGTTTCATGTTGCAATGCGATGCAGTAATTGGAGTGTAAAGTGGAATAGTTGTCCCTGCATATCAGCTGCCCTGAAAAGTTTAATCCACGGGCGTAACCCCCTTGTCTGCATCAATACGTCCACTGAAGTGGAAACAGGCTCCCCCATTGAGGTGGACATATCAAATAAGTAGTGGGACCACGCTAAGGCCCTATCCTGTTCCTGTTACGCATTTGTTTGCTGATGCATGTTTAGTAACTTGAATGACACCCTATCCGCTGCAGTTAATAATTTATATGCTTGTCGACAACACCTAGCCACGTCCCGTGTTCCCGGTGTCTGGCAGCGATAAAGCGCAGTGGAGTACCCGGTCACCTACCACCACCAGCCATATGGCGAACGGGCCCCGTTGCAGGGTGTTGGGAGCCTGGTGTTGTTTACACCATCACCATCCTCCCTCCCTCACTCCCTCCTCCCCTCTAGACACAACTCAGCCCTGAGGCCTCACTGTCTTTTGTCCGGCCTCAAAGAGAAGAGGTGTTCAATGCTCTGTGGAGCTCAGTGTTCCTATAGAAAGGGACTCTGTGTCTCTGTGTGTGTATGTATGTGCGTGGTGGTGTTAGGGTGGATGAAAGAGTGTGTGTGTGTGTCTCACATCCATCTGTCAGAGTGACAGCTGGTTCTCCACCTTTCACTGAGTGAATGCAGAGATGGTAGCTCAGGAATTGTTTGGGTGCCTCAGTGACAGATGAGCAGCAGCAGAAAAAAAAAAGCACATTAAACATTGATAAAGGGTTGTTAAATAAGAAGATAGTTGTTGGTGTTGTCTGGCACCATTTTGCATCCCCTATCTAATTAAACCAAGTGTGAACAGGGACAGATGCAGTATGTTTGTACAAGGCTGATATGGCCTAAAAAGTAAGAGCTAAAAGATATTCTACACTGGCACGGGGAACTGTCTCCTGCCTCCCACAGTCCTGTTTGGAGTGCATAGCTAGGGCTGAATGCCCGGGCAACAGTGGGAGTGGTTGACCCACTCGTGCCAGTGAACCACTGCCAGCAGAGCACGCCCCATCCCCAAACAAGCTGTTATTAAGACCGGAAGCCTGGCAGCAAACAAGCCTGTCCATAAGAACCTGAGGATGGTGAATCACAGGGAGTTTCCTCTAAACAGTATGCCACATATAGAGAGAGAAAAAGGGACACACAGAGGAGAAAGGTCTGAAGGAGGGAGTACTGGCAGAGGCACAAGTGCCAGGGAAAGGAGGAGGAAGAAAAGGAAGAGATGGGTCAGTAGTGGGCCTGGTGGTGTTGCAGCACCATAGGGCCCCAACAGCTTGGGCCTAAGCCAGGGGAGGTTCCATAGCACTGAGTCATCAAACCCCACACCCTGTCCGCTTAGAGAGACAGCAGGGGACAGAAAGAGACAGCAAAGATACAGCACAAGCAACACAGCATGACAAAGAGAGTGACTAAGGGAGAATCATCAACAGAGAAAAGAGTGAGAAATTAACACAAGGGTTAAAAAAAAGACAAGAAAAATGGGAGGGATGAGAAGGAAAGTGGAAGAGAGCAGCAGCAGAAATCAAATACACAGATGAGACTGAGAATATCGGTCAAGCTGAGTGGCACGTCGGCATCGGCGAGGCTGCTTTTGTCTCTTGACATTTCCTATTCTGTCAGATGGAAATGGAGACAGGAAGAGGGAGCAGGGAGGGAGAAGAAAAGCAAAAAAAAAAAAAAAAAAACCCGGGGGGGGGGAGAAAAAAAGAAAAAAAAAAAAAAAAAAAACCTGTTGTGTGCAGAGCAGGTTATTGAATCAGGTCAGCTAATCGTACGAGCAGTGCCGAAGTTCTGCTTGAACCCCTTGCTGACTCGATCGATCCATCCCGAGCCTGCGCCTGCTGCTGCTCAGACTGTGAGGAGAGGCTTTTTTTTGTCTGCGAAAAGTTAAAGGTCAGCTGGCAGCGTGTTCTGCTAAATCTTATCCAGTTGGAGCAAATTTATGCAGCAAATTCGATTTACTGGCTTGATTTACAAAACAAGATACTCTCACTTCCCAGTATGGACTTAACAAGGGTCAAGTCTCCACAGTTACGACATTTAGGGATGACTTGGAGGGTGTGCTTGTCTGTATCCAAAGCAAAATTGCTTGTGCAAACACATAAACACACTGATGGGCCGCAGGAATTTGCTTTGAGGCACAACCGGCTACTCTGACTAATTCACAGGAAACATGGGGATGGAAAGTATTGGTGTTGGGGAAGAATGCTATTAAAAGAGACTCTGTATGTGTGTGTGTATTTGCGCCCTAGCTTACTCCATGTTTGTCCGTGTGTGTTCCTTCTTTGCTGCCAAGCACAATGATGTCAGAGCGTTCTGTTAACAATACTAATAAAAAAATAAAAAAAACCCTCATGTTTTAGAAGGCAGTGATTGGAGTGTACCGGTGGGAGTTATTTGCACCAGTAGCTTTGTATTCACACTTTTACAGCTGAAGGTGTTTGTTTGAAATCACTGGCTCTTTTTTGCAAACAAGCTTAATCCATCGATGTAAAAGGCCTGGTGGTGGATGCTCGCTTTCAAGCCATTTAAAGCATGTGTGAGTCACTGTCAGCCATTAAAACAGCCTCAACTATTACAGGCAACAGGCTGGGAGGGCAACCAAGCTGTGCCAACCCACCAGGCCATTATTCCTGTTAGTACGACAATGGAAAACACTCCGGCACTGATATGTCCTGAAACAACCCTGCCTAAACTTTGACTCCTGGTCTGGAGACAGCACTTCATCAAATTTATTGCAGTATCTTGTTGCCCAGCAATCCCTCTTGTGAGGACTGCTGTGGTGTAGCTTTTATACACAGTGTGTGTCAGTCTCACAGAGCCACTTCATGCATCACCTGCATAGAGAGCTTTTTATGTGTTTGCTCTGTGGCAGTCTCACAAACACCACCTTTCTAAACCATCCCGATAAGCCTCTGCTATCATTGTGAGCAAAGCCTGATTATTAATTTTCAGCCTTAGTTTTATGGCAATAAATCTGAGGCTTACTGCCACAAAACTGGCAGTAAACTACTATATGGATGTACTGTTTAGAGAAGAAAATGTCATTTTGATAAGAAATATACGGAAACTCGTTTAGAGTATTGTGGGTAAATTTTGGCAGTCCCAAGAGGAGATCGTAGCTGAGGCCATGTAGCTGAACACTGTGGCCAGTGTTTAGATGTGTGGTGGTTGCATGGTGGCGATGATGAGGAATGTAATGACTAAACCGCTTGGGATTTGGAATGTTTGCCCTGTTCAGTGACTTGTTTGTTTGTGACATTTTCCCTTCTTCTCTCCCCCCCCAACCACACAGGCTGACCAGCTAACAGAGGAGCAGATTGCAGGTAAGAACAGAGCAGCTTTTCCCTACTTCCCCTCTCCTCTTTGTAAGATGTTCACAGGGTACTAGTGGATCAGTTCCACCCTGTGTGATTTAGTAAAATTCCAAAATGGTGTAAGGAAATGTCTCTCATTAGCTGTTCTGGCTGTTTCCACATCACGTATAGGGAACATGAAGTGAAAGAACATTGAAAGATTCGGCACCCGCCCTCCCTTGGCAGATCATTATCCTTTCAAAATGAACAGGACATAAGGGGAAGAAGTATTTGCAGCAATCATGAGTCAAGCCTGAAACCCATGAAGCAGAGAGACAGTTTTAAAGCCAAGCTTACGAGTAGCTTCAATCACTGAGACACCTTGATATTCTTAATAATAAATGATGGGAAGAAACGAGAAGCTGCACAGTTTCTTCTCAGTCAAAACCCCTCTGTGGCTAATTAGCTTGTGCTAAGCCCCCAAGGCTAATGCTCAATATTGCCTATTTTCAATCTCTGGATGGGTTTTTATGGCCTGTAGTTAAAAAGCCTGCTCGTTCAAAAGATAAAACACACTCGCACACTGGCTTTTTTCAACTTCTGATGTTCTGCTTCTTATAGGATTCCTGTGTGCAGTCAGAGCTCAGCACATTTACATCAGTTTTGCAGTTCACAGACAAACCCAAACTTAGTTAACAGTGCCCCTGTAGTCGAGAATCGATTGACCTTCCGGACCTGTCTGCAGCATCCCAACACAACCCATTTCTGTAACCACACAGCAACAGTAATATAACCTGGCGCTCTCACCTCCAATCCCCACAGAATTCAAGGAGGCTTTCTCCTTATTTGACAAGGATGGTGACGGCACCATCACCACCAAAGAGCTCGGCACCGTCATGAGGTCGCTGGGCCAGAACCCCACAGAGGCCGAACTGCAGGATATGATCAACGAGGTGGATGCTGACGGTCAGTATACTCATGCTTCATTTACCACTTGGCATTAAAGTGGTACAACTGTGGTAAAGATACTCATTGCAGTTATGATTTGTTGGTAAGTTCTTTCTCAAAGAGAGGTCATGTCAGGTGCCAAATAAGGAAATAGAGCTAGTTAGGTTTTCTTGATTGGTTGAAAAAGTTGCTCATCCTCTGAGGTCTAATTACCCAAACTACACTCCTTTTTTTTTTTTAGAATAAAGGATGGACATTCTGGGAGACAAATGTAATCCTTTTTACGTGTCTTAGTTAGTATGTTAATTTATTTATTTTTCCTGATTATCAGGACGTTTTTTTTAAAGAGAGTAATTTTTAAAAATCTCATCCTGGTGGCATACATTGAGGAGTTTGGGTTCTCATCATCAACCATCATCCTGTTTCAGTCTTAACAGACACCTGAGCGATAATGTCTTTGAAATCCAAAAACAGAACAGTGGACTGAAATGGGGGATGCATTTGGATCTTACGTTGTGTTCAGGCTACAAAAATAACACTGAGAGCCCACCTCTGGCTTATATGTCCGAACATCAACGTATGTTCTAAACAAGGGAGATGGGTTTGAATATTTGGGTTAATATGATCCCTTCCTGTAACGCCCCCACTTTTAATCAACAAAATGACCTGCAACTTCCTCTTCCTAACAGCAAAGCAGTAAAAATTACACAACTGCTACTCATTTGCCTAAATACAAAAGACTACTAAATGTTAGGAGACTTGTCTATTAATTAGAGTCAATGGGGTGGTGGGGTGGGCATGACTTTAATTTCTAGTTAACATTTCGTTGCGTGACTTTAGCGATAAAACCTCTGTTACAAATGGATGAGGGATTAGTTAGAGCATCCATTACGGCCCCATCTCGAAACACATCAGCGGTGCTGTTGCCCACCTCCCTCCCTTTTCTGCCAACTGTCAACCAACTGTCCAAGCCAACTGTCCAGCCAGCTTTATCTTCAGATGACGTATCCTCTCTGTGTCAGCGGTTTAGTCACTGTGTGTTCAGCTCCATCACAGTTGTCAGTGTCAGGGATATGGATGTGCACGAGGAGTGTTCACTGCCGGGGAGTAGAACAGGGCTACTTGTTGAAGACTCATCATTACGGCTCCATGCTGAGCCACCATCAGTTGACATAATACTTTTACTCACCTTCTCCCGTACACCTGTCCCTGCACTGCAGCGTGAAAGAGACATAGTGAGACAGAAAGTTGAGGTAGAGGAGAGGAATCCAAGCTGTTGGCTAGTAGCTCATAAATTGGCCGTCCTTGAGCAGTACAGGATGTTAGCTGTCAGTGGGGCCTCTACCTCAGTGCTCCTCTTTCAGCTTATAGGATTTCGTAAATGGGAGCACATTGATCAGGAGAAATCAATTGCATCGCAGCTTGGCTGCCCCTTTATTGAAACGTCCTCCCACCATCCTCAGCGCCCTCCCCTTCTGTTACACCCAAGAGCAAGCATACACACACACACACACACACACCCCATCACTAACATCCCCTTGTTCTGCCTCTGCCTCCCTTGGCTGATGCAATCTAGGTCAGACAGCAATGAAGCTAGTAATGGAAAATAAAAGTGGTTACATAAGGCCTCTCTGCGCTTTGCACATCCAGTACCCACATCAGCAGCCATGGGATGTCAGCTGGCCCATTGAAAATCAGCTTTATTTACCAAACAAGGAGGCTGGGGTAAAGAATTACAACAAATGGAGAGAGGATGGAAGGCTTTAGCTAGACACAGCACCGTGTGGAGTGTAGTATCAGATAGAAATGCTGCTTTTTTAATTCACCACCACACAGTTGAGGATAAAAGCGTAACCACACATGCTTTAAAAGACCCAGGAGATCTTGTATTGCTCAGCCTAAAAGAAGATCACATCATGTATAAAACGGGATTAAAAAAAAGTGTAATTATGAATTAAATAACCACATGTCAAAAATACTAGCTTTATCTTCAGCACATCACTCATCATCATTACACAATCCTACCCTTCCTTCCTAGCTCAGAGATGGAAGTTGACTTTATGATGCAGGAAAAAACAATGACCACACATACAAGAGCGCTGAGATGCCTCAGCCTTCTATAGTTTGCGTCAGCACCTCTTATGTGTAATCGCACCATCTCCCACTCGGTTCACTCCTTATATTCTCTCCTCTTCACATCTCCCTCATCTCCATCTCCCTCTCTACCGCCCACTCACTCCCTCCCTCTCTTTTTTCTCTCTCTCTTTATCCCTCCCACCCTTTTCTCTTTCTCTTCCCATCTGCCTTCCTCCCTATCTTCCTCCCTCCTTGCTTCCATCCCTCTTCCTCCTCCACCGATGCAGCTGGCCTGAGGTGCAGCTGTGCAGATATCGCTCGAGGCCTACCTTGCCTCTCAAGTCCCTTTTCCCCTCAGATTGTCGTTTCCTGCCATTCTCCACAGATAGATCCCTTCTCTCCCAAGCCCCCCAGTGGCAGCATGTGTTTATCCCTCGGTGCTGCTGGATGTCTGTGTGTTAGATAACAGGTCCTTAGATTGCTACCGCGGGCCATGAGATCACCATCTGCCCCACCACATCACTACATTCCTTTTTTTTGCTACACACACGTCCATCCTCTTATTCGCTCTTTAGCTCTCTCTCTAAGGCATGCTCTGTCATTGGTTAATCTGTCTACAATCCCACCTCAGGGCTAATCCTCATGGGTACTTTGCCCTTGGTGTCCCTGACCTTCATTTCAATTCCCTCATGAATTTCTGGGTATTTTTATTTTGTCAGTTAATGAAAATACACTTCCTCGTGTTCTTACAATATCCCTACAAAAGAGGAAAGCTCTCTGGTTACATTCACCACCAACTCTCCAAACCTCCTTCTTGTGGTGTAGGTAGTGAGACGCTGAGCTCCTCATAGAGCCTTCCACTGTCAGGAATGTCTGATCCTCTGGTAATCCTGTCTTGACAACACCTACATGGATATTGATCCGTTTGCACACATGCATGCGCCACTAGCATAGCAGTTGCCATTACCACCACCCAGAACACCGCCACTGATTCATCTGGGCCAGATCTTGCACTCTTGGACACAAACACAATACCAGATATTTGACAGGGAATAGGAGCAAAAAGGACAGATAAGAGGGATGGAACATCCGGACTCAAGTCGACCTCACCTCACTCTTCTTGTCCTTTTCCTTTTCCCTCTATAGCCTCAGTTTCTGACTGTGGCGCCACGGGAGATGAGCCTTTGATTCATGCAGGCTCCTTGAAGGCGAAGCTGCACAGTACACTAAATGTCTGCATTATGGATGACTGGCCATGGGTCTCCCCCACTGAAATCTGCTGCATTGCTTATAACATATACACACCATTTTCCCAGGGCTTCCCCTAAGGAAGAGAAGGAAACACACACATATACAGAGTCTCTCACACACACACATACACATACATACACACACACACACACACACCCCTCCTCCTCCTCCTCCTCCTCCCAGCCTTCAGTAGATGCGTTTACCACAGGAAGAAAGGTATATGATAAATTCTTTTTGAGACGTTCAGTCTCAAGCTTCACCGTCACTGTCAGGAATGTTTTTGAAGAGATGTGTGTATGATAATGTAAATGCTGCTGTCATACACAGCAGCAGAAAAAGAGGACTTGAGCACTAAATGAATATTTTCAGTCGGGTGCTTTTCATCAGCTAAATGCTGGGTCATATTATCTCTACTTATCAGAGTTTGCTTTTAAGTAATTGCAGTTTTTGCTGATTAAATGTACCTCATTGATCACTGATTCCAGGTAATGGAACCATCGACTTCCCGGAGTTCCTGACCATGATGGCCAGAAAAATGAAGGACACAGACAGCGAGGAGGAGATCCGCGAGGCTTTCCGGGTATTCGACAAGGTAAATAAGCTTTTAAGAGCATCATTAGGGAATTATAGGACAGCGTCCATACTTCGCAAGCCAAAGTTTTAGTTTGGGTGGAAAAAGAGGTCAAAGGGTCATTAAGTAAGCTTGATGTTTCACAGGCGTGATGGCACATTGTTTTCTTTGTCTGTTATAAGATTATTTTCTTGTGGGGAAAGAAATACAGCAAATTGTTTGGGCACGCAGGAATTGAACTCCCTTTTCAGGGCATTTGGGGTCATGTGGTATAACCTAAGCTCTTGGTTATCAGGATCGCCTGATAATGTAAATTTAGTGACACCAGGCCAGGCTAGTGTTAAGTTAAAGGAGACCTATTATGTTCATTTCCAGCTCAATATTTTTTGTTTTTGGACTCTACAAGAGTGGCTCTGCACAATTCACAGTTCAAAATAATCCTTATTTATCTTATTCTGGGTCTTTGTGAAGCCCCTCAGTTCATTCTGTGTCTGAAACACACAGTTCTAGCTGCCTTTCCTCTTCCTTTAAGTCAGCTTTCTTCTGAATGGCTGCCCCTCCTAAACAAAGTTTGAACAGCAGGTGGGTGAACCTCCTTTGCTTGCAGCCAGAGCTGTGTGACTGAGATGACCAGATTGGGAGATCCTATTTCTATGATATGAAGATCCAAAAATAGAAAAAAAGTGTCTGAACGGAGCAGTCTGAAGCCTGAACTTTAGTCTCACAGGCTTTACTTGTACATGCGCTGCCCTCATTATTTGAAACTTTGGCTGTTCTTTATATGAGCATCCCTCATTGTAACGATAGCATATATATATAGATATATATATATATATCTATATATATATATATATTTATATGACAGAAAATACATCCCCTTTAAGTTTAACCTGATGCAGAGAAAAGTCAACTCTTTTTTTCCTTCGTGCTTGTTTAACACCTACTGCCTGTGGAGTATTTGTTTTAGTGCTTAATTGTTTCCATGCCACGTTTCCAGGACGGAAATGGCTACATTAGCGCCGCAGAGCTTCGTCACGTCATGACGAACCTGGGGGAGAAGCTAACGGACGAGGAGGTGGACGAGATGATCAGAGAAGCAGACATCGATGGAGACGGACAGGTCAACTACGAAGGTAAAAAGATACGAGGAGCGTGAAGGAAAGAGCATACTAAAATGTCACGCTACACAAATAGCTTTAGTTTCTAGGCCAGGGTGCGAGCTTTTATTAAACAGGGAGAACAGAGCGCTTCATTTGCCAAACTGTATTTCTCTGAGGGCGACTGCAAGACAAGCCAGCCACACATTATATTAGTTATTAGATAGGCGGTATAGATGGAGCCTGCTGAAACAGAGATAGGAGAAAGCCATCCTTCTGAATTATCATCAGTGTGCCAGGAGTCTTCTCACTCTTTCTCCCTCGTCCTCCCTTCCTCCCACTGTTGGTCCCTTGGCACATTACACGAGAGACTGCGCTCATTTTCTAGAAGGCTGTTGATATATTATGAACAGTCCATAAGTCTTGGCTGCAAAGTGCCCTACTTCTACACTCTCATTGTAGCACAGACTGAATATGTACTCTGCGGACACAAAAACCTTTTATTTATTTATTTTTGTTAGTCTGTGTGTGCGTATCGCCATCACATTTCTCCACAGCTGTAAGCACAACGCAAGAGCTTTTTAATCAAATGGGTTTAATGAGATGAACATGGAAGCTGTTTGGAAAGGGGACACTAATTAGTATGTGTGTTCTGAACCTGCTCAAGTTGATTAAAAAATTAATAAAGCATTGAACAATTTAGCAGGTGACTGCTCTTACTGGCAACAGGCTGTGCCAAAGCCTGACACCTGATGTCCTCATTGTCTTTTGTCCTCTCTCTCTCTCTCTGCAGAGTTTGTACAGATGATGACTGCAAAGTGAAGCTTGCCTGCCCCATCCTGCCCCCTCTTAGAAGAAAAACAAAACAAAAAAAAGATTAAAAAAAAAAAAAATCAAAATGTTTTACTTACCTCTTGGAAAAAAAAATGTTCATTTATTCATACTGTTTCTGTATAGAAAATAATTGAATGTTGAAATAAAATATCCTTCTGTCCACACAGGAAAAATATAAAAACATACAAAAAATATCTGCATGAAAATGATGGTTAGTGATCCCGTCCCCTCCCCCCTGGAGATCAGTTTAGCATCAGTACTTAACAAGTAAAAATAATAACAACAAACCCTGTTATTACTACCTTCAGACTAAAGCAAAAGCATTTGGCGAACTCCTTCCAGTTCCATTTGCTAGTGGTAAATGTCTGGGCTGGCCATCTCTTCTTTCTCTCTGTTTTCTGTTCTTCATGCATGCAGCTTGAGACCGGAGCACTAACCTAGCCCCTGACCCCTGACCCCACCCACGTCCATCCCTCCTCCGGGCTACCAGAGCGTGCTGATTCCACTATAAGCTGTCCTCTTGTTGGTTTGGTACAGTTTTTTTGTATTTGGAGAGGAACCCTGTACTGTTAAGATAAGAGAATATAACAAGTTCTAACTCAAGCGTTAAAGTGGAATGGGACTTATTGTATGCTAGATAAAAAGAGAAGAAAAAATGTACAAAAAAAATACATTTTCAAATGTTTGGCATGTTCTTTTGTTTTTGTTATGTTATTTGGACGGCCATCTTAGTAGTTGTGCGTCCTGCCCTTTTAAAGGAGGGGGGAACTTAAAGAGTCTTACGGTGAGCTTTCTTATTTTTTTTCTTTCTTTTTTTTTTTCAAATAAAAGACCATGAACTTTATCATGTCTTATGTCATTTTTCTTATGCTTGATTGTGAAAATGATCTATAAAGACAGCATAACGAGTCTGTATGTTGTTTACCGACTAGACAAATGTGTCAACAATAAATGATTATACTCATCCTCCTCTCCATGTGCCGTGTCTTTGGGTGGTGTTGAGCAGGACTGGCGGTGTGTGATACTGTGTTCCATTACATGGCAGTGAGGTTTGTGGAGAGAGTGAGCGCTCACAGGGGAGGGAGAGGCAGCAGGATGTGTTGGCTCTCGCGCTCAGCCGTGGATATACATACACATCTATGACGCCTCTTCTCTCTCAAGACCCAGCTGGTTGCTAGGCAACAGCAGCATGCTGTAACTGGGATGTTGGGGGTTTTTGAAAAGGCAAGTGGGAGTTTGAATAAACCCTCCTGCTTTTGCCAATGACTCCATGTTGGCTTGTCCTAGTAAGGCAAACCAGGCCACAACTTCACTGCTGTGTGCACATTTTACACAACGCGCACACAGAGAACAGGACAAGGCAAGGCAGCAAGGTCTCTACCATGCCTCCAGTAAAATACTACCTGAAGTCTGAAAAGTAAAGCAAGACCTGCATTGTTTTACTATATTTGGACTGCAATTTGACCATGTTTGGAAAGGGGGAAAAGATGAGACAGCTCTCCACCCACCAACACATACATCTGACTTGCTCAAGCATGAAGTGAACATGTGCCTTAGACATATCCCTATACATTTTTTTTTTTTAAACAGACGGGTTGGGAACTGCTTTCGAAAGACAAAACATAGTACATGCCCTGCATTCCTCATACAATCATTATCTCAGTTGATCTCTTCTAAATGAGGTGGTATTTAGCTTCTGTGGATTGAGCCTTGCCCACGTTAATCAGATAAAAAAGGAAAGGGTGGGTAACAAGAAGCAGTGCCGCCCAACTACTGCCAGGAACTGGGAACTATATCTAATTACAGTCATGATGATTTATTTGGAAGAAAACATAAACTATTGCACTCAGCTTTCCTGCTTTGCCCCTCCCTGCAGTATCAGATGAGCCTATAGCAACTGCTGTAAAGTTGATTGACTGCTAGAACTGTAACTCTGCTGTTTTAGGTGCCATCAGTTTTGTCAGATGCCCCAACAGTGATTCTATTTTTAAAGTAGTCTTCATGAAGCCCACCTTTTAAAATGTTAACTACATAAACCAATAAATCATGAATGGTAAGAGAAAAAAAAAAAGAAAGAAATTATTTAATACATGAGTAAAAGCCACCCTGCTATAAAATGGCATTTCATTAATTTAATTTCAATGAAATAAAAAGTATTTTTTTAAAGTGAGCTGTAGTCTGTTTTTATTTCAGAATGGCATCTTTCACGTCACACTTTACTCCCAAATCTCACTTTTAATAATATCACTCGGATGTGTAGCTCCTGTTTGCTAGCAGAAACTATGCAAAGGACTTTTTTTTACTCCCCTCAGAGTTGTCTTTCTTTTAGGAACCTCTTAGTGTTAAAAAGAAAAAAAAAAGCAGGTAAAGCAGCCAGCTACCTGTCCCCTCTAACATGAGCTCTACAGTTTGATGCCAAGTAATAATCCAGGTTCATATGTTAACCTTAGCAATTTAGCTGACTAGGTTAGCATGTAAGCTTTGTTAAAGTAACAAAGCCTAAAGTTGTTTTTTTTTAAACATACTTTAGTTACTTTTACACTTTTAACCTCTACACAGTTTATTCATACCCACACATATTTTTTTAAAGTACTTAGTTACTGCTTATCAAAAAACTTATTTCAAATAGCTAACCGGTTAAACATCACCAGTTACAAGCACTACTCAACTGTCAAGAAAATCCACATGGATTTGGCTGTTTTAGGGGGAAAAAATGTCATGAAATAAAAAACACACTTTAGAAAATATATTTTAAAATAAAAATATATGTACAGCTGTGGAAAAAATTAAGAGACCACTCCAAAATGATCAGTTTCTCTGATTTTGCTATTTATAGGTATATGTTTGAGTAAAATGAACATTTTTGTTTTATTCTATAAACTACTGACAACATAACTCCCAAATTCCAAATACAAATATTTTTATTTAGAGCATTTATTTGCAGAAAATGAAAAAAGCTCAAAATACCAAAAAAGGTCCAGTGTTTTCAGACCTCAAATAATACACACACAAAAAAAACAAGTTCATATTCATTTTTAAACAACACATTACTAATGTTTTAACTTAGGAAGTGTTCAGAAATCAATATTTGGTGGAATAACCCTGATTTGCAATCACAGCTTTCATGCGTCTTGGCATGCTCTCCACCAGTCTTTCACATTGCTGTTGGGTGACTTTATGCCATTCCTGGTGCAAGAATTCAAGCAGCTCAGCTTTGTTTGATGGCTTGTGACCATCCATCTTCACATTGACACTATCTCACCAAAATTTGAAAATCGAGGACTGAAAACCTTGAAAATGTTGCCTGGTCTGATGAGTCTCGATTTCTGCTGCGACATTTGGATGGTTGGGCCAGAATTTGGTGTAAACAACATGAAAGAATGGGTCCTTCTTTCATGTTGTTTAACAACATGAAACAATTCAGGCTGCTGGTGGTTGTGTAATGGCGTGAGGGATATTTTCTTGGCACACTTTGGGCCCTTTAGTACCAACTAAGCATCATTTAAAGACCACAGCCTACCTGAGTATTGTTGCTGACCATGTCCATCCCTTTATGACCACAGTGTACCCATCTTCTGATGGCTGCTTCCAGCAGGATAACACACCATATCACAAAGCTCAAATCATCTCAAACTGGTTTCTTGAACATGACAATGAGTTCACTGTACTCAAATGGCCTCCGCAGTCACCAGATCCCAATCCAACAGAGCACCTTTGGGATGTGGTGGAACGGGAGAATTGCATCATGGATGTGCAGCCGACAAATCTGCAGCAACTGTGTGATGCTATCATGTCAGTATGGACCAAAATCTCTGAGGAATGTTTCCAGCACCTCTTTGAATCTGTGCCATGAACAATTAAGGCAGTTCTGAAGGCAAAAGGGTATTAGCTAGGTGTACCCACTAAAGTGGTTGGTGACTGTATATTTAATAAATTTTCATTTTGAAATACTAGACGCTAAGTAGTAATACATTCCTTTCTTTTAATTCAATTCTTTTAAATTCATTTTGCGTTTTGGAACCATTAGCCTTAGTGATTGTCTCAGCATCAATCAACATTTAAACACAAGCAAACTGACAACAAACACACTGGGATACAACCCCATTGGCTGGTTTGTCTTGCTGCTCAATATGCACCAACCAACCAATGAGGGAAAAACTAATCACATCCTGTCAACCAATCCCAGGACAGAAGGGGTGTGGTTTCAGAGTGGAGACTGTGGATTCTCTGGAAAAGGCCTCCCCTGCTCTTTAAGGGAGGAAGGGACACCTGAGCACCCTGGGGGTTAAATTAAGAACATCAATATTTCACGTGTAAATGAAGCAGCACACTGCGGAGGCAGTAATGCGAGAGGGATTGACCGGGCACAGATATCAAGTATCAGCGCTGCTGGAAAGAACAGGCACGCTTATGAGACGGGCCCATGACATACAGCATGAGTGTGTACCCTGTGTGTGTGTGTGTGTGTATGAGAGAGAGGGGGGGGTTCCACACAGGGCATGTGTGTTGTGACATGGAGCTCTGTTTGTTGGTGTAGCATCTAGCTGTAGTAGCAAGTTAAGGAAGTGGACGACCTAAGCTCAAGATCAAGATGAGAAAGCTTCTAGTACTTTCTACAAAGCACAAACACACACACACTGTAGCAGAGGTCCATTAGTACCAGCTTGATGTGCTTTGGATGTTGTTATATTGAGCTAAACGAGCATATTTTTCTTTGCGGTGGCTGTAAAGGTGGCAACATTTTAAAGGAATGGGACAATTCTCTCTAGAGTGAAAGGTACAAAGCTGCAAATACTTTAATAAAGAAAGGCAGAGACGACCTTTTGTAATGGCTTGATCTTTACGCTTTGCATTCATGCTGTGCACGTACACACACACACTTGAACACACACCAATTACTTGGAAATGTCTCTGTGTTTTTTGTAAGTATAAACTTTACCTGCAGCAACACAAGAACTTCCCCCTACTGTGTTTTATGTTTTGCCTTTAGATCCGTCCTTTCTTATTTCACTTCCTTTCTTCATTCCGGTGTATTATTGATGGCAACAAAAAACAAAACAAAAAAAAAGCAGAGACACCTACAGTAATTAGCTTGTATGGATTTAGTCATAATGTTTTTGCAGCCTCACTGCTTATTATGGGCCTTTGAGGGTCATTTTCATCGTGCTGCGCTAATGACGACTTTAGAGGTGCCGGAGCAAAGCACCGCATGGGGTTTTGGCTGTTCTTGCGTCTTGGACTCTGCAATGCAGCGTGCCTACCCACCCCTCCACCACCACCCTCTCCACCAGCACCATCGCACCAAACCCAGCTAAGCTCTCCCTCTAAATCAGTCCCGTTGCCTTTTCAATTACTGGGCCAGCGTGGGTCTCTCTCTGACTCTTTCTCTCAACATCTAATAGCACCATCTCTCTTTTTTTTTTTAATCCTCCTCCCTCCCTCATTCCTTCTGTCCTGCCTTGATTTCTCACTCTGTCTCCGTCTTTTGTCCTCTCCTTCCCTCTTTCCCCCTCATTTACCTTGCTCTCTTGTCTCTGCCTGCCCCATTTGTCTTACGGTGCATTTTTATGGACTCCAATCACTCTTCTAGCTTTTTTTTTTTTTTTTTTTTTTCCTTTTTCTTCCCCCCCCC
>VUQI01016752.1:33667-65002 GCA_015106735.1 Paratilapia polleni
TTTTCTCTTTTATTTTTTTTTTTTTTTTTTTTTTTGGGGTGAGACAAAACAAACCAAAGCTGCATCCATTTTTATATCAATCTGCACTTTCATCACAGGCTGTATCTTTCACAGTAACATGCTGTTCACTGAAGTTAATTCTCTATCTGAGGGAGGTTTTTGTCTCAGCAAATTAATTTTTACATTTTAGTGAAAAGAGCAGAAAACTAAAATACTATCAGACTGCAGAATGCCTTAAAAATGATTTGAATGTATGTTACTTGGAGCAGAGAATCACTTAAAAGTTTTATGCATTTACTTTTAAGATTTTTTCATACAAACAAAACTCATTGTGGTAATATTTTTATTTTAATATTTATCTGTTTTATTTAACAGACATTTGTTCTGTTGTGTTGTCCTGTTATGTCTGACTTCTGGGGTTAGGATGCCTCCCACACGGTTAATCTTACGCCTGACTCCACTGAATGAGAGCACAGATAGGACCACCGGTGGAAGGTAATGTATTTATTCAGGTACTTTACTGAAGTACAGCTTTAATGCACTTGTACTTTATTTAAGTATTTTTATTTTATGTTTCTTTCTACTTCTACTCCACTGTATTTTGAGTGTAAATATTGCATTTTGTACTCCATGACAGAGTTATCCGAGTTTGTATTTTCTAATTAGCTTTAATTTTTATTTTGTTTTGCAATTTTCGTTTTCAGTTCAGTTTAGTTTCCACAGTCGGTTTACTCATTTCAGTTCAGCTTTAATTTTTTTAAATGTTCAGGTTTTTTTTTCAGCTGCAACACTGATGAATCATTATGATCCAACAGTATAATGCACGGGCTTCTTCATACTGAGGACTTTTACTTTAGGTACTTTACGTATATTTTGATGTTACTTAAGATAAGGATGGTTGTTTCACCACTTTGTAAAACAACACAAAATGATGTTTAAACATCTGTATTAATGCAAAAGAGCCTGAAAATGCTTCCCAATGTTTTATGTGCCAGTTTTTCTACACTTTTTATCTTATTCAAAAAATCCTGGAAACACTCCTGTAAATGAGCAGAATTTCTGAGAAAAAAAAAAGTATATTTATACTACCTAATTTATTGATTTACCTTCAGCATTTGGATTTGCAATGTATCCCCTAAAATGCTGATGGTACTTGTTCAAAAGTCTTAAATTATTAATTATAGCAGGAAAAAGCTGCTGTCAGCTTCAGTCTGTCGGAGCTGTTGAGACCACAGAGACTCTTGTGGTTTTACAGGAGTAAAGAGTTATGAGTGATGCTTCTTTTACCTCACAAACAATCCTCTGCAGACCAACACAAACCCGACCACAGGCAGGTTTTACTTTGGCCTGCCATCAAGTTCACTTATGGAGTTGCCGCTAATTAGGGACAGCTGATATGAGCTGCTTTCAGCCACATTTGTGATTAAAAAAAAAAAAAAAGTGTAGCAGCTGGTAAAATGAGAAAGAAAAGAAGAGAAAGACAATCAGTTCTGTAAGATGAGAAATTTAGAAAGTCTTGCCATTAATTAAGTGTAATTTTCTCTCTCTTGTGGAGTGAAATGCTGCAGTGAAGAGCCATCACAGAGAGGAGCTGCAGCAACACGAGCAGCAAAGAAAGGATCAGATTATCATCGGCTTTATTTTAGCCGATACCGATCCATTAAAATGTGCCCGGATCGACCCACATAGCAACCCTCAGGATTGGACGTATCTAATATAAATATAAACAAGAGTAAATCTGACATTATAAATCTGTTGCCTCAGTGGTTTTATGAAGCCTGGATGAGAGTTTTAATTCCACTCTCACATTAGCTTTCATTTCAGCTCCGATTCTGTTGACATTTAAATAAATAAAAGTAGACATTAAAAGAGTGCGACACCCCGTCTTATCTCTCCACGCTGAAAATATTATAAAGTGGAAATGCATGTTTGTATTCCTGCTACACGCACACACAGACACACACACTGAGTTTAGAAAGAGGTCAGAGGTCAAGATCAGCGACAAGCGCGACACCGCTCAGCTGAAGGGAAACGTCGGAAAACTTGAGTTTTAATGAGCGTTGTTTTTGGTAAAATGGCAGATCTGTTACCACACACACGCACACACCTGCTCACACACGCACACGCTGTATGAATATCTATGAAGAGCCACACAAATATGCTGATTTACACACATACGAAATCCTCGTGACCTCCAGCTGTCAGACTGGACACACACACACACACACAAAGTCACACAAACACCCACCGGCTTCACATGGCCATGGTTTAGTAATGCAACACACACACACACACACACACACACACACACACCTGACATTCTATCAATTCTCCCTCAGCAAACTGTCTACACCCCCCGTGACCATGAAATATGAATGAAATACAATTAGCAGCTTTAAAGAACTTCATCAAGGCCAAGGCCTCCGTCCAAACACCCCCGAAACCCCCAACACACACACCTACACACACACACACACACCTACAGAACCTACAGTTCAGTGAACTCTGTCAGGAGCAAAATAAATAAATAAATCAACAATAAAATAACACCGTCCTTGGTTACAGCGACCGATCGCAAACATCCGTCTGAGCCTCGGATAAATAATTAAGGCTCACAATGACTGTACATTGTTACACACGCACTTTTTTCTTTTTTGGGGAAAAATAAAAACTTTTTTTTTTTTTTTTTAACACCTCAAATTTGAGTTTTCTGCCTCGGAGCACGTCGCTTTGCCCTCGTGAGCGCCCCGCCGTCCTTCCATCCTAAAATTTAATGGATGCAGTGACTCATTACAAAGTGAAGGGGGAGGAAGAGGGGAGGCAGGTAGGGGTGGAGAGGGGGGCAAAAAAATTAGGAGAGAGATAGAGACAGAGAGCGCGGTTCTTCATTTCCATGGCGTTACCATAGCAACAGCAGCGCAGGAGAGAGGGAGAGAGAGAGAGACGGCGAGGTGCCCTTCTGCCGTCGCAGCGCCTCGCCGCCGAATATTAACCAGGCCTGTACGCTCAGGTGCTAATTAGGAGGAGAGGAGGAAGGATGGAGGAGGGGTGGGGTGGTGAAGAGGAGGGAGGTCAGGAGGGAGGAGGAGAGTGAGAAAACAGGAGTGAGAGGAGAGGTCAGGAGGAGGCGACAAGAAGGAGCAGGAGGAGGCGTAGAGAAGAGGTCAAGAGAGGGCAATGGATGGAGAGGAAGAGGAGGAAAAGATGGAGGGGGGAGGAGGTTGAAGGAGATAAGGAGATAAGGAGGCAAGGAAGTAAATTTACAGGAGTCGTCTTCTTCTTCTTCTCCTTTGGTCGGCCTGTCAGGTTGATCTGTTCTGCTCCGAGAGGTCAGAGGAGGACAAAAGGAGGTGAAACAGGCAGAGAGAGGAAAAAACAAAAGAGAGGAAGAGGAAGATTAAAGGGAGAGAGAGAGGGAGGGAGCAGGAGATGAAAAGAGAGGTTTACAGAGGTATAGAGGGAGGAAGAGAGGGATGAGATGAGGCGAGACAGAGGAGGTGTAGAAAGGGAGCGAGCCGGGTCAATAAAACATGCATGAGACTGTCGCTCTGTGTACATCTGTGTGTGTGTTTAATTAGCATGTGTGTGTTCAAGTTTACCCTTTTCAAGATCCGCCCTCATCACGTGTGTGTGTGTGTGTGTTCTCCATCTATACGTTTTAATCTCGTGTGTGTGTGTGTGTGTGTGTGTGTGTGTGTATTTAATGTCTGATTTCTCCTCCCGTGTCCTCACATCACGTGTACATATTTCCAAGTGTACGCGTGCATGAACGTCTCCATATGTGGATGTGTGTGTCTTCACGTGTGTGTGTGTGTGTGTGTGTGGTGTCCTCAGCTAACACGGCGCCGTCTCCATCCAGCCATGAGCTGCTATAAGCCTGGGAGACTCTGAGCTCCGACACAGACTTATATTCACTTGTATATAGGTCACTGCAGCCTGTCCGTGCTGACAGCCACGGCGCTGCCGCCGCCTTACGGCTTCGACTCATTTAACCGCAGGAAAAACAAGAAAGGGTGCGTTAAAGGAGGAGAAAAGTTTTAATGAGGCAGGCCTATTGATTAACCGTGTTACAGAGCCGCGTTCATGTCATGTGACAGGGAACGTAATGATGGGAAAGACGGGAAGCGTTTATGATTCGTGACGATTCACGCCATAACCCAGGAAACATGGTTGAAACAGCGATGAAACTGGTTACAGTATAACGGCAAAAACTGAACCGTAGACGGACAGAGCAAAAGTAGAACGGACCGTCTCTTACAGCGTGAGAAATATCGATCAGATTATTGCAATGAAGGCATTAAATCCATGTCTTTGGTTACTAAATGGCTGTGAACAAACAGCCACACAGCTTCACGTTTCACCTCGTGTTAGACTAGAATAACCACAACAATAAAATTCTGTGTCATTCTTTACATGTTGAATTTCACATGTCACACTGTCACTGCCTCTGTGTCCTGATGTCAGCGTTATAATCCCACGTTGTGGCTGGATCAATGTGTCAGTCACTTACAGTATCACAACAGGTTAAGAAAGAGACTGAGTGGGAGGTCAGGTGTTTGAGTCGCCCTCACAGGGGAATGAATATCTTTTTTCTGAACTTTCTTACTCCTCTCTTGATCGAGGACGTTCTGTTTGTTTAGTCCAAGAAGAGTCCAAGAAGTACGTTATTCCTCTGACGACTTCCATGTTGAACAAAGATTAGACATCAAGAAAAGACGGTCGGCCGATGGTTATTCAACATTGAAATGTTTGCTGAGTGGACAGTAATGAATTAAATTAGCCTCTGAACATCCACCAGATTGCTGGTGGGGTAGAAAAGGGTTACAGTTATGTTCACATTGATCTCTTTATTAGGATTTTTTAAAACTATTTGGTATACCCAAATGACCCAAATGCCTGTAAGAGACTTGATTTTAAAGTAACATCTTCTAGTTTCTGAATCTCTGCTTGCTCAGCACGTGTAGTTCACCAGCAGCCTGCAGGACGTTAAGAGGTTATCATTATTCGTACAGTGACCTCACTGTAGTTTCATGTCGGCCTCTTTGGATATAAACCATATTCACACACGCTCTGCAGTCTTTGAAATGAATGTGGTAAAAACAAGGAGCTGAAGTTTAGTCTGTTGCTTCCAGCAGTTTTTCCTGCAGCAGCAGGATCCATATGAGCGTCCCCAAAGTCAGACAGTTACTGTGTATATGACATAATGTTAATTATTTAGACTAACTAATAAACTGATTTACCTTTGTCCACCTCAGACAGGTGAGCTGTGACACAAAGTTTTACAGTTAAAAGTGGTCATCCTCGGTCCTGAGCTCGATCAATGCTGCCGGGATGTTTACTCAAGATTTTGATTGATTGACAGGTGTGCCAACATTGGTGTCACCTAGGCCTCACCTCTGCTGATGGGACGTTTTCTAGTATTCTATTAGTCTGTTAGTTAGCACTAATTAGCAGATTGCTAACCAAAGTAACTAGCATCAGGTGATACTTTAACACTCCACCCTCTCATCCAAATGTGGTCATTGCTTTGGACAAAACCCTATCACTGAGGCGTAACGCTGCACAATACAACCAGGTTAGACCATAAAGCATGAATGAGGCCACCAATTATTATCAGGGTTTCAAATGTTCAGCAAACTGTACAAACAGTGGATCCAACACAGCCAGGGCAGCCGTTATTATAAATGTATGCACTCACTCTCCTGTAAGGCGCTTTGGATAAAAGGTTCCACCAAATGGCTGATTTGGCAAGTTAAATCCTTTATGGGGATTTAGTGAATAGACTTTCTATTTAAAAAAAAAAAAAAAGTAATTTTATTTTTGGCCTGTCTTTAATAGGATAAGCTTGGCCATAGGCAGCCCCCGGTTTGTTCTGATGAATAGGAATATTCTTGAGGCATTTAACCTCCTTTTATTATGTAACAGTCATGAGAGCGAGCAGTGAATCTACACAGGGCTGCACAATCAGGTCCATTTATACTTGTAAAACACTGGCATGTGTTGTTTTAGATGCTGTCGGCGTGGAGTTCAGACTGTCACAATATTGAGTTCTTGTGACATTTGAAACCAATAATCACGACTGTTAACTGTCACCTCGACGTCTTATTGCACAAACAGGATTTTCTCATTATTCATGCTGCACACTTAAACCACACAAAGCAAACTCAAAATATAAAGTGAGAGCTGAGGCATGCTTTCTTGCTTGATGAGATCCTACCTGTAAGATATGTATACACATGGGTTCATGCTTATTTTTATTTATTTGCCTTTAAGGTTAAAACTTCTTGTTTAAGGGAGATGAGGCGAAGCGAGAAGGACTCTTTCTTTTCTTATGTGTTTGCAGTGGTTCTTGATACTGAAGACAACTTTGAAGAACTTTGAAAGGAGAGAAAGAAATCTCCTTTTTAATAACCCTGGCAAAGTTTTGTTTTAATTGCAAACTGTCTCTTCTGTGGTTACTACTTTCTTGAAAATTGTGCCAATGTCAAAAACTGTGCCAGCCTCTTCAGAGAGTGGCATGTTGGGAAATCTGTGGGGAGAACAAAGAGAAAAGGTTCTGCACATTGCATCAAATCCCAAAAAAGGATATTTTCTTAAAATTAAGACCAATAATAATCCATTCTGTTGAAACAGAGATTTGAGGGTTAGGGGTTAGATGTAAACCCTTTTTAGACTAACTTAACTTACCTCAAAAAAACATCACCTCACCTCAAGTCACATCAAAAAATAATCACAGAAAAAGACTCAGATAAGATTAGAAGCTTCTGGAGTTTGTGGTGTTTGGCTGCTAACACACAGGCTAATTGTGGATTATTGCTAAAGCCACCAACACAGCACCATGTTCCATCCATAATTTTATAAAACAAGTTGTTTGTTATAAGTTTAAGGAAAAAGGATAGAGTTTATTTCCCAAAATGCACTACTCAAGCCCAAAGATTATTCTCCCTTTCACTGATGGGCTACACTCAGTGTTAGGAGGTGCTACCTGATATTATACTTCTGGATTCAATAATGTCCATCAGACTCCTCTCCCGTGGATCCAGCTCCCAGTCTGGGTTCAGGAGACAGACACCTTCTCTACCTTTAAGATTAGGCTTCAAACTTTCCTTGTTGATGAAGCTCATAGTTTAGGACTGGATTTGGCGACCCTGAAGCATCCCTTGGTTATGGTGCAAAAGGCTCAGGCTGCTGGGGGACTTCCCCTGATGTGCTGAGCATTTACTGCATGGTATCAACTTTTGTCTTCTCTCTCCCATAGTTTGTGTTTTGTCCTTGTCTCTCCATGCTCTCCTTGTTTCTCCTCTCTTTCCCCTCACTCTCCAACGGGTCACGGCAGATGACTACCCCTCCCTGAGCCCTCTGTTGGATGCCTCTTCCTGTTAAAGGGGAGTTCTTCCTCCCCACTGTCACCAAGTTGGGATGGTCTGACTGTTGGGCTTTTCTCTCTAATATTGTAGGGTCTTTAGCTTACGGTATAAAGCGCCGTTAGGTGACTGTTGTTGTGAATTGGTGCGATATATAAAACTGAACTGAACTGAACTTCTGTGACCTTGTAAAACCGTAAACATGCAAAAGCAAAAGGTATGACGTTGCCAGTGTAGCTAGGTGGAATTGAAATGAAGTAGACCATCAGTATCACATGCACTGCTTCAGTTGCCTTTGTCTGTTTACATTCTCCTTCCTGGAAATCGATAGCTACTGCCTCCATCCAGGTAACACACGTGTCTGAGATGTTAAGCACGACTGATCGAAGAGCAATCTGTGACATCTGTAAGTCACCAAAGTGCAAGATTTTTTGACGCTATAATAGCCATAATCTGACACAGTGACCATCATAACAGCACATATTGCACATAGTTTTGGGTTATAGATTCAATATGTGGGCATAAGAAGTCCACAAACTCGTGGCCGCATAATGTATAACTACGCATACAATAGATGACAAGTGCTAGGAGAGAAACTACCCCTGGGAGGCTTAATTTAGGGGCAAAAGGTTGCTTTTTTGTCAAGTGGAAAGGATTTATAATTACTGAACATTTTCTGGGCTCCACTGAGTTAGTCAGTCTGGTTTTCCATCACCATCTAAAACCATCCATCTGCCTCTTGTTGGTTCTTTTTTCATGCAGGACTTCCCTCTGACTCGCTCACTCTGAGATTACCGTGATATCACTGACTGCTTCCTTCCCGCTGCGCACTTGTTCTGCTGCTATTCGAGGAATTCAGTCTTCATCTGCCACCTCTCTCATCGCGCGTCGCTCGGCCTGAAATACAAATGTAAATGAAAATAACCGTCCAGCGATGGTACTTCTGAGTATAAAGGCGCTGTTGGGGGTGTGCTGCATTCTTTAGCAGTGGGTGGGTGTGTGGGGGGTGGGCGGAGGGGCTTCCTCCTCTTCCTCTGAATGGGCAGGATGGGACACCTCGCCGAAGAGAATTCCATTAGTACTGGTTTCTGTGGAGGGTTTTACTGTCACACAGGCTCTAACGCGGCCTCAGAGGGCCTTTACGGTCTGCCAAGAAAAATTTCTGGAGCCAGGCGTGGAGAGAGCCCCGCTCAGGACTCCAGACTCCACAAAAGCACTTCTAATAAACTTTTATCAGTCACAGTGCTTTGAGCAGATTTATTCCTGCACATTTCTCCATTTCCACCCCGTCTTTTATAGCTGCTTTTACAACGCTGTGGGTCTGGATCTGAGGCGGGTCATGGCCAGTCTGCTTATGGATGAAGAGAAAGAATGAGATGTGAATCATTTGGATAACTGGACAACTTTTCATGTTTCAGTTCACATTTTAAGCCTGATAACAACCCTGATTATTTTGGACTGGTTTTAAGACAACACAGTGAGAACATACTTGTCAAGAAAGGAATTTTTAAAAAGTGTAAAAACATCCCCACAACACAGAGCTGCACAAAAGTTGTGAGAGCCCAACACAGAAGGGCTAGAATCAGATTTTTTGGGGATAAAATGATTAGTTTTTCAGTTTTGTTGTTTGTAATGAATAAAGCGCACCACTTTCCTTTACAACAGTACTTTTTTGACCTTCATTTAAAGTCCAAACTTTAAATGAGGAGCAATTGACTGTCACTGCGAAGCATTAGGATATGAATCTATAGATTTTCTGTTAGGCTATTTTTTAGGGGAAAAAAATCAACCAAAAGGACGAAAAAAAGGGGCTAAATGTAGTGAAAGCTGCTAAGTAAGCAACAGCTTACTTCATCCATCTATCATCTGCTCATCTGAAGCTGGGTTGAGGTGGCCGCAGGCTGAAGCCCTTGGTACTCCAGACGTCCTTTTCCCCAGCAGCGTTTTCCAGTTCCTCCCGAGGGATCCCAAGGAGTTCCCAGGCCAGACGACATGTATGATCTCTCCAGGGAGTTCTGAGTCAACCCCGGGGTCTCCTCTGAGTTGGGCGTGCCTGGAAAACCTCCAAAGGACGGCACCCAGGTGGCATCCTGATCTGAAGTTCCTCACCCTCTCACTGAGGTTAAACCCAGCTTCCTCCACCCAGATGAGTGGAGGAAACTCATTCTGGCCACTTGTATTTGCGACCTTATTCTTTTGGTCATTACTCAGATTTCATGACCACAGGCGTGTGTTGAAACGTAGATCAGCTGAAGGCTTCCCCTTCACCTTTTGGCTCAGCTCTCTCTTCACCACGACGGTCCAGTACAACACCCACATTACTGGTAACACTGCACCAATCCACCGGTTCACCTCATGCTCCAGGCTTCTCATCGCTGGCGAACTGGCTCAGATTTCCACATAAAAGAAAAAAATATCCAGATCCCTAAACTGAAAACTGAACAGCTACCCAAACAAACGGATATCCAAATAGTCGAATATTTGGGCACAGCTCTACTGAATTCTTCACTGTGTCCAAGCGTACACAGCCACATATTCATAGCTATGAGAACCTGTTTAGGTCAAAGCATTTTATTTTGTAGTCTGGAAGTGTTAAGGCACTCAGTGTTCAAACATCTCGCCTCCAGGTGGATTATATTAAGCCATTTTTCCCCCCTGCAGTGGGCCACACATTGGATAAGTGAATCAAAGTAGTGATTCAGGTTACAATGAAAATATTACTAAAACTAAAGGTAAAATCCACCTGGATGCTTCATGAACATTTAAGTCAGCCTCTATCTTGCCAGCTGTCTGATATGCACCTATATAAAGCATCATTGCACTTGTGTTAAATAGTCTTACAGATTTATTGAGGTCATTCGTCTTGAGATTCCCTGAACAAAACTCTGCATCGTATAGATTTTTTTGGAGGATTTTTTCGTTTTCATTTTAGGAAGCTGCGGGCCAGATAGAGATGGTCCGTATTTTTCCCATGTGTCAATTAAACAGTTAAACAACGAAATATCTTTGATTCTGAATGGATCTGAAGTTTTCTTGTGTTTTGAAGTTTTTTTGCTGTGAAAGACAAATGAGCTTGAGAAAGAAGATGTGCAGTTTCCTCCTTTTCACAGATTTTGACAAATATTTTCTCATTAGTGCCTCAAATTGTTAATTTTTAGATTGTAACATCATTACTGAAGGCTATATTTCATGATTTTAAAAGTTGTTTTAAAAGTTCTTTTAACCTTTTCTGCAGTCACAAAAGGCTCTGAATTATTCTGCTAATCAAAATGATTTGCTGTTTAATTTTCACTTCATTGTTAAGAGTTCATTTGCTTTAATCGATCAGCAGCTGCTGTAAGCAGTTATCACTTGTCAGTCGTGTTTAAGAAATGTTCCTTTCCCCATAAATTATTTCTATAAGTCGGCTTACAGCAGACTGTACAGCTGAGTTCTTCCAAACAGATTTCTCTGTCCTTATTTTTCTGGCACAGTCCACAGTCCACAGTCCACCCCACAAAGCTCTCGCTGGCACAGGAGTTTATCCCACTGGGCACAAAACCAGACTTAAAACCAGGATGTGGTGGAAATTCAGAGGTCTGAAACTTTATGACCTCCAGATTACTCAGCAAAGACAATCTTAAGGCAATATTTCTGCGATAAATAGACAATCATAAAAAAAATCACAATAAATGACCACTTTTTTTATGTACACCAAGAAGAAAAGAATCTGTTTTTGGTATCGAACCTGGACCAATAATTTTTGTAATATCTACATGTTTCATGGTATGAAAAGAACATGTTTAGTACTGAGCCACCGAAGAGGGAAACTACCCTAGAAATGAAGATGGGATACGCTTCAGCAACTGAGAAATCAACCAAGAGAAGCTTGTGATGCTCCAAATTCAAAAAGAAACTCAGAGGAAGGATTGCAGTCTAAAAAAAGAAAGCGAGGACAAACACGAGTTAGCACTGGTCTAATCTCAAACTGATATCTGAATATGAATATACAGAACCTGCGTGGAAGGGACAAGATCTTTGGTACTGGAAGCTTTTTGGTTTACAGTCCTGAGTTTTATTGACCAATCACATTTGAGCAGGCTTTGGTTGCATGCAGGTAAACAGTTTGTGTGGAGACCAAAAGTGGGAACAAAAATCTGTCTGCGACTCAAGAAGCCCAGAAAAATGGGCTTTTGCCCCCCCATAGACTGTACATATAACATGGCCGTAGCCTCTGGGTTTGTTCTGCAAAGAGGATTTTTTTTGGTGCCACATCAAAAAAGTTTCTCGCCAAAGCCAAAAGAAAATAACTTTTAAACCAGCTTTTTCTTAAACTGGCTTTTCATTTACTGAAGGGTAAAAGACACAGACTCACTGCCTTTACTGTATGTGGACTGACCATGCTTATATTCACAGTTACCCCCAAAGTCCCATTCTCGTCCTGGAAGTCACTGTGGAAGTTTATGATCTCAGTTGCCATTTCAAGTCTTCTTGAATACATCATAATGTTCATTCTGTTACAGCCCCAATTAGAGTCAGAAGGAGAGTACAGCAGGGAACAGTTTATACAGTGGTTTTTAAAGTTTTGGCGACTGAGCGGGGTTCAGTGTCATAAAAGAAAAATGTGTCTGTTCAGTGGAAGGCGAGTTACGCCGGGAACCGTCACTTTTGTGCTGTTTTTCCTTGGTCTTGTTGTGTGATGCTTTACCACAGTAGGAAATGAACTGACAAGTCGCTACCCCATGAGTGTGCAGTGTCCCTCGGGTTCTCAGTCAGATCCACTACTCGATTGTGACGTCCGATTTTAAAGCACACTGAAAACTTACAGTGGCCATATTTTACTAGTGTTTCAAAACTTCTTTGTAGAAGGGACAACCAATCAGAAGAAAGTTGGCTTAAAGGGGGAGGAGCTAAAACAGCTTGTTTCAGACAGAAGATGAACAGAGGGGCTGCACCAAGGCCCAGTATTAGATAAATAAGGGTTATTTTGAACTGTGAATCATGCAAAGCAACTCCAGCACAGTCCAAGAATAAAAACATGGAGCTGGAAATGAGCAGAGCAGGTCATCCTTCAGGAAAAAAACCTGACCTTACCCAACCAGCAGCAGAGTTTGAGGATGTGATTGGAAAAAAGCTTCTTATGTCTTAACTCTTCTTAACCTTTATTTAGCCGGAAAGATATAAAATACTTTCAGACAGGCAGTCCTGGTCAACACGGACTGCGACCTAAACTGCAGATAAAAACCTCATTAAAAAGAGAAACAAACAAAAAATAAAACCTGATCCTCATTGTCCAACTCATTGTCCTACTTCTCAACAGGTTGCAGACTGTGACTCACTGTCTCCCATATTAACTCACACGTCGATATCCAATTATTACCTGCGACATTCAGGTATTTCACATTTGATTGGCCGCATGTAAACATATTATCTGGTTGGCAATAACTTGGACAAGCTCTTATCTCACTTATGAGAAACCTGAGAGAGATGCGTGCCCAAGATTAGCCAGGATGCCGAGGCACGCACACACCTTATCTTGTTTACTGTTTGGCTTCTGCAGTCTGCCTAAGCTCTGTTTCCATGGTAATATTAGGATTTTTCCATGCTGAAATATTCTGAATATTGTTTATTTGTGTATGAATCAATCGGATATTGCCGATGCTCTGATTGCATTGATTTCTGAAAAGGCTCTGTGCGCCCATCTCCCTCATCTATTCTTTCTCCCTGATATTATTTTTATTTTGGAAGCTTATTATTAAAAAAACTGTTTGTCATTCAGCCAGTAGCCAAATATGCTGTTGCTTCGAGTCCTTCTCTCAAAACCATCCAAAGACAGGAAAAAAAATTCTCCTTCTGCAAACCCTTATGTTGCACAGGGAGGTCAGAGGTCAAGGTAGGTATTCGGTGCCTTGCTGAAGGGCTCTTAAGCAAGAAGGGATGCCCATATACTCGAGTGCTCCCCTGAAAGAGCCTCTTTCGGCTCCCCACTCAATCCCAAAAAACTAACCAGGGGAAATCAAAGTTAAATAAAGAAAATGAAAGGCAAATAAATAATCACCGGTGCACTGAGCGGCACCTTCGACGGATCTTATTTTGATTTTAAGGTGGGAGTTGGGACCGCACAAATAAGATAAAAGAAGGGATGGGAGGAGGAAGAAAGAACTGCAGAGAGGAGAGTGATTAGGAGACAAAGGTGGGGAGGAGGAGGAGGAAGAGGGCTGAGGGAAACGGGGAGGAGCAGGTGAATGAGAAGACAAATTGAGAAACACGAGGTCGGTGACAGAGCACACACACGTTTGCTCTTTTCCACTCTGTTTTATCCCCATTACATTTTAATCTATGAGGCAGCTCCTCCTGCTCATACCAAACACCTGCATCAGCATCTGATAACAGGAGGAAACACTCAGGATCAGCAGGACCGACGAGCTGCAGCCTGGCAAACAGCTTTCATCAACTGTCAAATTCTACTATTTATAACTCATGACATCACTTAGCATGAACAGTTCACGAAGAACCGAGTTGGGTCGGTGCCATCAGAAGTAAAATCATCCTTTAAACTTCAGGCTCTGCAGTTTGACTCCTCAAATTGCATTAAAAGCAATCTCTGCAAAGTACAAAGTTCCATGACTATGAAAAACACAGGGGGCCGATCTACAGATACGAATGATCACCCCTTCGAGGCCGTCTCCTCGTGCTCCTCTGGACTGCTTCCAACATGGCTGCTGCTTTCACATCGCTGTCTGGAAGCCCTGACTTTAATTTTAAGACCAGTCTGGCCTTATACAGACACACAGACCAAACTTCTTTCAGTTCTCATTTGATACTGATACCTTGGCTTTGGGTATTTATGGATACAGAGTACCAATCTAGAGCCAGCATTAAATTAATAAGCTCTATTCCTCACTCGGAGGAAGAGGCTGGGAGTCATTCTGTTATCTGTAAAGCAACATTAGGCTTGACTTAAACACTGTTTTTCTAACTTTGTGAGACAAAATGTGACAATAATCCAAGAAAATACATTTACTGAATTGGTATATACTGGAAGGCTGTTGGGTTTGGTAGTCTCAGGATCTTGTCTCTGCTTTTAGGAGATGATCTGGTCCTGTTGGCTTTGAGTGGCAACCTCCATCTCGCAAGGGGGCGGTTTGCAGCTGAGTGTGAAGAGGTGGTTGGGACGAGAATTAGGACCTCCAAGTCTGAGGCCATGGTTTTCAGCTGGAAAAGGGTGAAGTGCCTACTCTGGAGCGGGGAGGAGTTTTCCCCCCAGGTGGAGGCATTCAGGCATCTCAGGGTCTTGGTTCATGAGTGAGGGGAGAGTGGAGTGAGAGATGGACAGATGGATCAGCGCAGTAATACGGACGCCGTGCCAGTCTGTCGCGGTGACGAGAGAGCTGAGCACACAGGTGGAGCTGCCATTTTACTGGCCATGAGCTGTGAGTAGCTAGCAAATGACAGATACAAGCGGTGGAAATGAGTTTCCTCTGAAGGGTGTCTGAGCGCCGCCTTATATACAGAGTGAGGAGCTCGGTCATTTGAGAGGGGCTCAGAGGGGGCTGCTACTCCTCCACATCAATGGGCGCTAGCTGAAGCTGTTTGGGCATCTGACTAGGATGCCTCCTGATACCTCCCAGGTGAGGAGTTTTGGGAATGTCCAAATGGGTGGAGGCCCCGGGGCAGACCCAGGACCCGCTGGAGAGATTGTCTCGGCTGGCTTGGGAATGCCTCCGTGTCCCACCAGAAGAGCTGGAGGAGGTTTTATAAGGTTTTATAAATAAAATTCAAAATGAATTGAATATTAATCCATCAGAAACATTGTGGGAGGATTTCCACTAGCAGTTCATGTGAGGAAACCCACCGATCAACGCTTACATGAAAATGTTCAGTTTCAAACCAGATACTGAAAGGTTCAGGTCCTTTTTCCTCTCACAGACATGTAATATTGGATAATTTTCCTCAGTAAATAAAAGCTAAATAAATATTTTCATCTCCTCTATTTGGCTGGTTTCTCTCTCTCTCCCCCCCTTTTTTTTAACTTTTAGGCCTTGTGTGAAAATCTGATGATGTTTTCTGGTTATACTTCTGCAGAAATGAAGAAAATTCCAAAACAAATATTTTTCATGCAACTGTAGAAATGAAAAAAATCTGCCAGCTACAGTTAATATGTCTATACATGTCTGGTGTCCTTGTTATCAAGATGCAATGAATGTGACTGCTCTGAGAGCTGATCCTGCTCAAGTCACCTCACAAAGAAATATTTCACAAAGAGGAAGGCCATGAGGTATGCTTCAGAAAGTTTCGGGAAAAAAAATCACAACTTCAATCTTTTGTTTAGAAGTTGTTTTTTTTTTAAGGAGGTTTAGTATAAACTTTCTCTTTTTATTAGTTTGTGTCCCTTCCATCTTTACTTTTTAATCTGTAACGTGATGGGATTTTATGTTTTACCCTTTGCTCAGTTAGTGTCTTATATTTGTTTACTGCATGCTGCTTGCTTCATTTTATTTGCTTTCTTCTGTGAATGTTACTGTTTTATTGTTTTAATGGCTAATTTAACATCTGCCCAGTGAACAACCATTGAAAATTAGCCATTTGGCTAACACTGGCACATTTACACAGTAATGCTGATGGATGGGCAGTGTCCCCAAACCCTCAACACTTCACTCCTCAAAAAGCTAAGGCTTATTTTCTGCTACATGTAATCGTTTGCTTTGTATGATTAGAAAAAAGTAAAAAAATAAGAACCTTTAAATGATGTTTTGTCCAACAAACACAATAATTTTTTTCCTTAAAGGTTGACTAATTATTTCAGCTTCACCACATCGTCTTGTTCTAAGTTCTTGAACACTCTGTTTTAGTTTTAGACTGTTAGCTGTTCTTTAGAAGAATGCTACCAAACCCCAAACATCTTCAGATCACAGCTGGACTTCTGTTCTTAACGTTTCCAAACAGCTTCATCATTATAACCAAAGCCCACTCAACCAAATTAGAACCAGAGTCCACAAACCTTGTTATGGTGATCACCTAAAGAGCTAACCAAATGCTGCAGCTGAGTATATAAAACTTAAGGCAGCTGGGTCAGATTTGGCTCAGCAGGGAACACCTACAGGGTCATTAAAGGGCCAAGCTGAGGTTTTTACTCCTAACACATCTGCACAGGGCTCGGTGATCAATACAGATGACTTCATTTCCTAAGCAGGTGGCTTTGAAAACTCACCTTCTGGCCTGTTCTGGAATAAAAGTAAACAAAAACATGTTTGCAGTCGTATTTTTTAACAGCTAAATGAAAAGGGACAAACCTGCGTTAACACAGTTCTTCTAACTGACTCAATGGTTTGATGTGTTCGCTGAAAGGTTTAACGGGGATGAAAATGACGGGAATCATGTGCATTCAATCTCCAACTCCAATTTGTTTAGAAAAAAAGGTTTTTTTCCCCATGAGTCCCATACCCTGTGTGAAGAAGGAGCCCTGAAGTTTCTGTGGGGATTCATGGTGGTCCGACACCTCATTTGACAAACATTATGTTGATGTCTTCTCTTTGTCACCCCTGTGTATTAACTCTTCACTTGTGGTTTCTGATTACCATAGCTGTGTCAGTTACAGACTCCTTTAAAGTGCATATAAACACAGACGTGCTCTGCAGCTTTTACTCACTGATAAGAGTTTGATAACGATCACATGATTGTGATTCAGAGCTTCAGAACATCTATTTAACGGATGTTTAAGGGATGAAGAAGCTTTGAACCACAACAGAAACAAAGTTATTTTTTAATCAAAATCTCACCACAGATGTGCCGATAAGTCATGGAGGAGATCATGGGTTTCAAGAATGAAACATTAAGTCACATTTAGAGGGGATTTTGAGATATTTTCCCAGTTTGGAAATTGAACCCCTACTGCAAAGAAGACTCTGTTTCCATTGGTTTTAAATGAGTCTCAGCCTCCAGGGCTGAAAAATGACTGAACCACCTCTAATGGCCGCTTGAGGCGGACTCCACAAGTGAGTCAGTCCCCACAGACTCCCATGTTAAAATGTCCAACTTTACAGCAGAAATAAACATGTTTACAGCCTGATACAAAAATAGTTCTGGCCTCTATGGACAGTTTCCCCCTTCATAACATCTGCACTTGGGGTGAATTTTTATTAAACTTGTCCACTTGGACACGGGTAAGGCTTAAAAGTTGCATCATTAGGGGTGTGGCTTCTTTAATTGACAGATGGATGCAGATACAAGTGGCTGTAGCTGCCTGCTAACTGGAGTCACTGAACTAGACGTCTGGAGCATGTTTGTGCTGTCGGTGCCTTTTGGAGAATTCTTAATGCAATTTTTTTTTGGCCAAAGGATGTTGAAGAGCTGCCAGGAAGGAGGAAAAGAGGAAGACCACAGAGAAGATTCATGGATGTAGTGAAGGAGGACATGCAGAGGGTTGGTGAGACACAGGAGGATGCTGGGATTGGGTGAGATGAAGGCAGATGGTCCACTGTGGCAATCATCTGCCGAAAGAAGAAGATCTGACAAATAATACGACTTGCTGTGTGGTTAATTGTACTGACAGAGCGTCCACTGTGCATGTGTGCTGCACCTGTACAGTCTAAATATGGTCAGTTCTGGCTCCAATAAACTAACATGGCGGCAGTCAAAATGCCAATGCAGAGGCTTCAAAATGCAAAGCCTGACAACTAATGGGAGACATCACGGCAGCTACAATGACCGCACCCTACTTCAGACTCATTTTGATATCAAATACACACCTGTAAAGTTTTGTGACTGCGTCTCTCACTGCTGTGGTGTTTGTTCACATTCAGAGAGAGAAATAAACAGCTGCCAAAGACTCTAAACTGCTTCTGTGGCACATTAAAGGAATGGTTTTGTACCATGATGGCACACATACACCCAGTTAAGTGAGGGAGACAACACCAGCCAGTTAATATTTATCTCTTCACACGATGACTGATGATGGCCATATTTTGTTTTTAACTGATGCACCAACTTTCCTACCAAATCCAAGCTTTAAAAAAAATGTAATATTTTGAGTTTCCACTCTTTCCTCTTGAATTTTTTATGGGCAAATTGAAAATGCCTAAAAAAATGAAATTGCTGGTAAACAGCACACTTAAAGTCACTTGTTATTATCTGTCTGCTTTCTAAACATGGCTGAATCTAAATGAAGTGAAATATTTAAACCGAGAACACCGTGTTTTCTTTTTCTATTTTTTTTTTGTTAATGTCTGTACCAAATGGAAAATTCTTTCAAGCTCGTCCATCATTTCTGCAGATTTCTCTGACATCCTGACAAAAAGTGAAACATAATTAAAGTGCATTTGTCGAGTCTCCTGGCGACAGGTCGGTGGGGTTCAGGTTAATGAGGTTAATATTCACTGAGAGTACAGTTTGTTTTCGTGTGTGAGGAAAAGCAGCAGCGGTACCCGGTGTTCTTCTGCTCCATAATGAGAGCGTTAACCTGCTCTGGAAATGTTTGACTTCCAGGTGTTTGTGCTGATGAGCTCGTTCAGGTTTCTGCTGCACGCATTCTGGCGCTCCAGCCGCTCGGGGTTGGAGGTTTGAGAGGGTTTCCTCGCGCGTGCTCTGCAGCTATTTTAATCAAAATAAAGTGATTAGGAATATGCAAATCGAGCCATTTACTAATTGTCGCAGCCAATCCCTCCCTGTCTGCGGCTCTGAATTAAGCAGAAATTGGGGGAAAAATCTCATTGTGAGAGGAGAATAAGCGCTGCCAGTCACGCTGATGTTGGAGGGTCAAAGGTTTTATGGCGGCTAAACTCACGCCGAGAGTCCTTGAGCGAGAAGCCGAACCCCATCTCTGTCCCCCTCCAGGCCCCGTCACCTCTGACCGCGACGCAAAAACAAAAAAACAAGGTGGATCATCACGAGTCACATTTCAAATGAAACAGTTTGAAATTTTCTCTGAAGCGCCACAAAAATCTCCCGTACAACGACCTGCTGAGCGTCTTCTAACATTCAGGCTGCCACTGAGACTCAGCAACCGACTTTATTTACTGAGCGGTTTGTGTAATTTTGGCCGAGAGCGGCAGGGTGCACACAGCAGAGGACGGCCCTGAACGGTGGCTGGGTTTAATCACACACACACACACTGAGAAACACACACATGTACACATTAATATGCATGCACAAGCAATGGGAAGCACGCAGGGATGCTCACACACACGCGCACACAAATGTTAAGCCGCTCACTCTAATAGGCTAAGCTTTACTCCATTTGGTTAAATGTTTTGTTTAAGAAGAGCTACACCAGTGGAAGGAGGGAAAGAAAGGAGCAAGGAGGAAGAGGAGGGTGGGTGGGTAGGTGGATAGGGGGTTAATGGTGAGGGACTCTGGGAGGAGGAGGAGGAGGAGGAGGAGGAATGAGGAATCAGGAATGAGCAGATGAAAGGAGGCAATGGTTTAGGTGAGAGAAGAGAAATGAAAGGAGGTACAGAGTGAAGAGGATTTTAAGAGGGAAATTAAGAAGGGAGGAGGGATGGAAGAATGAAACAAGGAGAGAAGTAAGGATGGAGAACATGATTTTGGTATGAGGCAAGGAAGGAAGGAAGGATTTAGGAATTTAGGAAAGGAGGAGGGGAAGGAGAAATGAAATAAGGGTGGCGGGAAGGATGAAAGAAAGGCAAGAAGGTAAGGAAGGAAGGAAACAGGGTTTACTGAGGAAATTAGGAAGGGAGGAGGAGAGGAGGGCAAGGAGGAATGAAATAAGGATGGAGGGAGGGTGGAAGAAAGAAAAGCAGGGAGGAAGGCGAGAAAGTGGGAAAGAGGACAGGTGGGGAGCTAGGATAGGAATGAAGGAAAAAGGTTTTAGTGAGGAGGGCAACGAGGAATCAAACAAGAATGGGATAAAGGAGGGAAGAGAACTTGATTTAGATGGAAAGTGAGGAAAGGACAGAAGAAAAGGGGTTTAGTGAGGAAAATAGGCAGTAAGGAGGAAGAAATGAAGAAGGAATGGTGTTAAAAGGAAAGAAAAAAGGGAAGAAGGAGGTGATTCACAGATGGAGATGAATGGACAGAAAGAGGGAATAAAGGGAAGGAAGAGGAAGAGAATAAAATGACTTTCAGTTGATGAACAGAAATGGGATGCAGGAAAAATAAACGAAGAGGAAAAGAAGGAGAGAAAGAAGGAAAGTAAAGGGGAGGAATATGGACTAAAATATATGAATGAAGAGCAGGAAGAGATATGTAAGAAACAAATAAAAGAGAGTGGAGGAAAGGAAGAAAAAGGTGTAGGAGAACCATGAAAGAGAAGAAGATGACAGGAAGAAAAAAGGAAGGAAGGAAAAAAAGGATTTAGTGGAGAAATTACGAAAGGAGGAGGGGAAGAAGGGATGAAATGGGGATGAAGGGAACGATGGAAGAAAGGGAGGAAGGCAGGAAAGAGGACATGATTTCGGTAGGAAGTGAGGAAAGGAAGAAAACGTTGATGGTTTAATGAGGAAGGGATGCCACTGAGAAGAAAGAAAAATAAGAAAGGAGGAAAGGAAATGGAGAAGAAGATTCAGAGATAGAGATGAAGGGAGAGAACGGAGGATGAATGAAAGGAAGGAAAAGGAAAAACGTGACTTTCAAATGAGGAAAATAAATGGGAACCAGGAAAAATAAATGAGGAAAAGGAGGAAAGAAAGGAGGAAGGTGAGGAGGGATGAATTTGGATATTGGAAAACATGAATGAAAGAAGGAGGAGGGCACGAGGACTTAATCCAAATGAACATAAGAAATGGAAATGAAGATGAAAATGGGAGAGAAGAATAAAAGAGAAGGACGGGCAGCAGTAGAAGAAGATGATAGGATGAAAAAGAAGGGGTAGAAAGGGGAGAAGATTGAAGATATGGCTCAGAGGAGGTAAGAAGGGAGGAAAAGGAGTGGATATCAAGGGAGAAAGAAAGGAAGGAAGGAGAGGATTCAAATCAAAGAGAAAGAAGAAAGAAAAAAGAAGTGAGGGAAGAAACAAAGGAAGGAGTGGGAGAAAAGAGGGAAAGAAGTTAAGAGGAAGGAGGAAGGAGAGAGACTGAGGACAGTAGGGAGGTAAAAGCGAAGGAAGGAGGTTTGTCACGAGAGAAAAGAGAAGGAAGGGAGGAGACGAGGGAAGAGGAAGAAGGGATGAAGGGAGGAGAAGTGTTGGGCTGGAAGGCCAAATAATAGAGCAGCTCATCTCATGGTGAATTTGAATGGAGGCTGAATTAATTTAAATCTCATCACGGCCCGCCCTCTAATACCTTATCAGTTCTGCACGGAGACAAGGGACGTAATCGCATTAGACCCGCCACTCTGCTCTACTGCGCTCTGCTACACACACAGAAACACACACTCACACACAGTACCTGTGCTGGTATGAGCTGCTCTGACACACAAACACACACTGCTGCTGTCACGGCGCTGGTGGGTGTGTGTGCGACTTCACGCTGTGCGTGCACACGCATTAAAACCAATACACACTCACAGCGTGAAGAAATGCCCCTGTGAGTACAAACCAGCAAGACAGTAGCATGCACGTAAAGACACACACACACACACACACACACACACAGATACACACATTTGCAGTTCTATCTTTGTAAGGACCATCTTTGACTCCCAGACTACATTCCCTAAATCTAAACTTGATTCCACCCTGAATCCCGAAACCAAGTCTGGATCCTCAGTCAGTTTGAAACCAAAATGTCCTCACTGCAAAACTCAGTATTTACAAAGATAGCTACACAGGTACAGACAAAAATTTTCAGTTTTATCTTCGTGAGGACCCTCTTTGACTCCCAAACCCCCTCACCTAAACCTAAACCTAAACCTAAACCTGATTCTACCCTGAACCATGAAACCAAGTTTAAACCGTCTAACAGCCAAGTGAGTCCAACATGTCTTCACTGCAAACGTTTAAGAGTCCCAATAGGTTCTCAGAAAGATAGATGCAGATTTGTGAGGACCCTCTTTAACTCCCAGACCCCCTTAACTGATCGCTGAACCCACAAAACTGAGTCTGAACCCACAAAAATCCTTTGAGGCCAAAATGTCCTCATGTTTTACAAAAGTCATTATAACAAAGGTTTAAACTTCCACTTAGTACTCAGAGAGACTTTGTGAGGACCCTTGCTGACTCTTAGACCCCTTTACCCAAATCCTGAAACAAAGTCTGGACCCTAAAACAGCCCTTTAAATTCAAACTCTCCTCCCATTCCACAAATTATGAAAACCTTCTTTGGCACTCGGTCCCCTCCTCCTGAACCTAAACCTGGATCTTCAACCTTAAAATGTTAAGTCTGAGCCCTCAAACAGCAAATTTGAAGGAAAAATGTCTTCACTGCGAAGGTTTAAACATTGTCTCAGTTCTCCAAAAAATATATATACACAAGTAAACATGCGAGGACCTCCTTTAACTGCCAGATGCTCTAAAACCAAGTCTGAATCCTCATTTGAGGCCATGTCCTCACTGAAAAGATTTAAATGCTCCAACAGGCCCTTAGAAAGACAGATATACAAGTAGAAACACACATTTTCAGTTCTGTCTTTGTGCGGACCCTCTTTGACTAACAGACGCTCTTACCTGATGCTACCCTGAACCCTCAAACAGACCACTGAGGCCAAAATGTCCTCATGTTACACAGATGTCCTCACTGTACAGGTTTAAAATTCCACGCAGTCCTCAGAAAGATAGATATACAAGAACAAATACACACATGCATGTGTGCGCACACACGCACGCACACACACACACACACACACACAGAAACAAATAATGGTCTAAAAGACACACAGCATGCAAACGCACACCCATGGGTGCTACAACACACATTCACCATGGAGACCCACTGACAAATGGGTGTAAAAACACACACATCTCCTGCACACGCACGCACACACACACACACACACACACACTCATATGGAGCCGGACTAACGGAGCAGCCTTCCAGTTACCTTCTAGGGGAAAAGGCTCATGGGAAGTTATGCGCTCGGCTGTTGACATTGGCTGCGGCGGGACGAGCAGCTTTACAGCACCGACTCCTCGTACTCACGCTGAAATGTACACACATACACACACACCTCGACCGTGGCCAAAACCTCACACACATGCACACATACACACTCTCTAAACAAGATGGCGGGTGAGTTATAGGCTCCCCACACAAACTCACACACTCCAAACAAGATGGCTGGGAAAGTCTGCAAAGGTTTTCCATCTTCATGGATTTCAGAACGCGATTGATAAGAAAAGGAAAACTCCACCCAAAAATACAGATAGTGGTGATTTAAGGGGCTTCTTGGCCGCATTGTTTGTGTGTCTGTGTATAATTGATTTTAAATTCCTGTGGGTGGTGCAGAGGATGTGACACAGGGTGTAGAAGCAGAAGCATATTTTAGTGCCAGTATGTCACTTTTACCAGAGGTAGCTTTAAGTAATTGACAAAAGAGGCATGAAACTGCACAAATATTCAAGCAGCAAACTGTGGTATTTATGGACATAAATCAGGACTCTAAGACACACCAACGCTAACAAACCCTGAAAGAAGTTAGCTGCCTTTTATACCCCACCTGTCTCAGGTGAGTACCTGGAAAAGCTTGGTGGTACCATATGAAAAAAAAAGACTTTATAATACCATTTGTTTGTGTCTTTTTCGTTTTTTGGGAGTCTTGAGGTACTTCTGGCCTTTCAGTTTCATTTGTAAATGCTATTTAATAGTTCACACAAATGTGGTGTGGTTACATATGAAGTCAATGCAATGAAGTGAAATGTCGCAAATTCATGCCAGACGTAAGTACAGGCAAATCCGTGTCCACACAAGTTAAAATATTCCAACTTCCTGAAATATTAGCTTCACGCTCCGTCACGGAAACCCATCATTTGGGATTCTCCTACATTCATGATGCCACTGACAAGGAGGAATGGAGAAGGAGCTTACTGATGCCTTTTGAGGGCAGCTGGAGATGTATGGTTCAACTTTGCATTTAGACAGAGACAGGAAATGAAGGAGAGGGCTCTGAGAAAAGTGAACTTTATGGTAAGTTCTGAAAATATGTTTCTGTAACTTGATTCCAGCTATCGGTTGTACTCCTCCTCATCCTGTTGGCTGTTGGGGTGAATATTTGCTGGTTGTATTACCTGACACCTGGCTGTATTCATGTGAGGCGAAACTTTGCTTTGCATTTGGTATGAGCGCACCTTAAGGCATATATAGTCCTCCCTTTAGGTGAGATCACACAAAATTTCTAAATAACAACCAGTAAATGTTTTCTAACTACCTGAATTAATCATTTATTGCTGTATTAATGGAACATTTATTAAGAAAATAATAATTTAAGAGAGTTGTGTGCTGAGGATCTGCTGGAGTCATTACCAGCCTTTCCATTTAATTTGTAAATGTTCTGAGGCAAAGACAGCCCTCACTTTAGAAGAGGTCACATAAAATACTAAAATAACAACTGCATGAATTAATCATGAATTCCAATATTTTATGTTATTATTCCAATATGTTATTATATCTATTAACTCAATCACAAACAATTAGTGCATATCTTAAACACTACAAATGCATGCCTAAATATGCATCTAAATACAGCTCCTAAATAACTGGTTTGTACTTGATGTAAAGTATGAAAATCCTGCCATTACACATGTTTTACTGTATACAAGTTTATTAAACAAGAATGAAACATTTATCTGTGTTCATGAATTAAATACTACTCTAGTGCTTTGTAAATGATTAAGTAAGTAAGTAGCAATATATTACTAAAATGTCACAGTGTGTAGTTATAAAGGGTTATTGAAAAAATAAGTATCTACACAACACCAAAACGAATAGACTACAAAAATAAATATCTGCATATATCTACAACTTCCTTCACATATCAGCCATACCTCTTTCTGTACTCCCCCATCCTGTTACAATGGTTTGCCCCAGGAGCTCTTTAGTAGGTGATTGGACTTCCTTCACTGTTTTGCCCCTCGGACAGCTGACAGCCAGAATGAGGTGAGTACTGCTAATATTATTTATAACTAGCTGAGTACATAATTATTCTGACTTTACAACGCAAAATAACAGTCTTTAAGTTGTGAACAGTTCTGAATAAAGCTTAAAGGTAGGATGGCCAGTCCACCTCTGCTTCCTCAATCTCCTTCTGCAAACTGTCATTGTATAAAAAAAATGCTCCAAAATATCAACTAAACTCAAAGAATCCAAAAACTATAAATGTGTGCAAATGTACCAATCATTCATGGATGAACAAACAGTACAAAGTAATGGTACCCCCAGTCTCCGTTAATACATCTGAATCAGTCTCTTAAAGTGGTCTTTACTCGGCCAGGTTGCCCAAGGGCTGCCAAAGACACATGACTCTTATTTTGAAAGTTCAGGCACTGCTAATGAGCAATTTTGTTTCCCTACAAGCAGGATTTGGTTACTTTTGTGGCAGACCTCAATATCTTTCAGCTGCCTCTTCACATAGTCTATCATCCCATGGTTGGATGAACTCCAGCTCATTTTTCACAGCACTCCTTGTTCTGCTCTAGAGCTAGAGGGTTATCATGCCAAGCTCTCTGACACTGCAGAGCAGAACAAGGACTAGTATCTGCAGCCCAAGACGGTGGAGTTGGGACTGGTCCGCTGAATGAGTCTCACTGCAAATACAGCGGATTACAGTGCATCATTTTTTTATTTATCTCAAACTGTTTTGCAACTGAAATAGTTGCAGAGGGAGACCTTCATTATCCATTAAAGAAAGCCTGGGTATGCCCCTTATAAAACGCCAGCGAGTTATCTTAGAAGGTGCAGGCTTCTTCTGTTTTCTCGTGTTCAGGATTCTGAGTGAATTTTTCTTGTCCTCTCTGAGATCTTTTGGTCTGTTTGTTTTTCATTCCTGTAGGTAACCAGGCAAACATAAAGGGACGTTGAAAGCTGAAATTGTTTGTGTGATTCCAGCTCGAAACACCATCGAGTTTTGGTGTCAGACTCTCAGGATCAACAAACAGAGCCTGGACTTTTATCAATACCGGTCCTTGTATGTTAAAACTCTATGGCTCTTGGTATGTCATACCTGGGTAATCCTATTCTACTCATGTGCCTGGGGGGAATTTTCGTGGTCTTCTCACAGATCTTGAGTTGCATTTCTGGACCATACTGGTTGGTTTTAGTGTTTGTTTTTCATTCCTGTGGGCAACTGGACAAACACGAAGGGGCGTGACTTCCTTTTGAAGTTTGAAAGCTGAAATTCTTTCAGTGTAATAGATGTTAAGATTGGGTTTTGGTGTTGGACCCGCAGAATGAACAAACAAGTTTTACGCAATATTCATCAGTCAGACCAGAGGTGTGAGGTTTCTTTGTACATTGGGGGAAACTGAGGGACAGCATTTTTCCAAAGGTAGAAATATACCAGCTGCAGTAAAGATAGACTAAGATACCACACTTCCTGAACTCTCACAACACTTAAGCTCACTGATTTTAATATGAAGCAGCAACAGTATGAAATTTTGAGGTGGCATTAGCAGTAACTTAAAAGAACTTCGATACGGAGCAAAAACAAATTGTATAACTTTGACCGACATCACCTTGAAGATCATCTTCTTGTGCACCACTGGGCAGTTTCCAGCACTGCTGCCATTTTTCAAACGTTCTCTGGAAGTCCATTTCTGACCGTCTGGAGTTGTGCATCTGAGATGTGCACTGGACCTACTCAAGTGTGTCTAAATGAAGGCACATTCAACTTCAATTTCAGGAAAGAGGACGAAGTTGCAGGGGAGTATGTGTGGTAGTGAGCAGAGACACTGACACAAATGGCTGTAGATCCCACGGCCAAGCAATCATTCCTGTTATACCTTGTCCATTTGAAGCCTGCCTGAGGGCAAGTGTAGTTATTGCATTGTAATATAATGTCAAAAAAATTGGCAGGCATGCGGATGACCGCTCAGAACCTCAAACTCACTGTCACTCACTCGGACCTAAGCAGTTCTTGGCATACTCGCAAATGCGAAAACCATCAAATTCCTTTCAGACGTCTTGGAGTGTTACAGCAGAACTCTGCATCGATAGTCTGACACTGCGGAACGAATTCACAGCGCACAACGCTAAAACACCACGAGTACCTCTGATCAGCCTAATTTAAATCAGGTATTGTTTTTGCTTTATATGGATGAAATTCCAGAACTTTTTGACTGCTAAAGAATGAAATCAAGGAAACAGGCTGCAGTGTTTCCTAGAAATTTCTTTTGCATACAAAATCAATCCACAAGCATTGGACAGGGGACTCTGGTGAAAGAAAACTACTTTATAGTACATAATAGCCAAATACTTTTTTAAGATATCAAAAAGAGACACAGAGGAGAGACTCTCCCATGACTCAGCGCAGTGATTCTAAAGACTTTAACTTTGTGAGTAGATTAGCCCCAAAACAACTTTAACAACATGTTTGTAGCACCAAAAGCTGTCTAATAGGGGCTGTGTACATCTAAAAGTGGACTGGGCAAAAAAGCAAGGTCACCACAGTTTTTTAACCTTTTTCACAAACTAAATTGCACGGTACAGCTAATTATCATTTGTGAAGAAATGTCACATCAAGCCATGAGGCAGGGTTAGCAAAAAAAATAATGGCTGTTAGCCTTGAAACAAATTATTCTAATATTGAGGGGAGAAAACAGTGATTTTATTTCTTTATATTGGAGCAAAATCTAAAAGCAAGCTGAGGTCGATCCAGAAATCGCCAATTTACCTCTGAAGCTCTTTTCCTGAGCAACGAAATGTGACACCAGTGCAACAAGCAGAGGAAACCACTCAAACAACAAACTCTGCAAACAACTAACAAGGAAGAGGTCAAAGTTCAGGGAACAAACTCTGCTCAGACTCTGGTAAAGAGACAACAGCAAACAGGAAGTGATGAGTCAAAGCTCCTGTATTCGTCTTTTATTCCCACTTATACGTCACATCCTTCCATCCAATAAAAGCAACACTGGATGTTTAAAAATCAGTGATAATGCTGAAAAGCAGCACAGCCTGACAATTTCTTCAAATTCCTCGAAGGAGGGAAAATGTTGGGGGAAAAAAATTCCTTTTTCATCAGGACCAGATGTTTTGGCTTTCTTGTCCTTGATGTATTTGTGCTTTGTCATTTTCTCCAAATAAGAGAGAAACTTTCTGAACAACAGACTCTCATAAGAAACACGTGGTAATAATACAATTCATGTGAAATTTTGTTTTTTTTAATGAAAAATGGATCCACTGTGAAGGGCGGTCACTTTCTGAACCCACAGAGTTTTTATCCAACTCTGCAGCTCCAATAAACTTTTCAAGCCTATTTTAGATCCTAGTTTTGGTTTGGCAACTCATTTTCTGTCTGTTTTTTCCTGTTGTGTTATCATGGAGTGGAGTAGGTCACCTTGCCCAATTAAGAAGAAGAAAACTCTCATGCCTTTAAAGCAAAGGCTAAACAATGACCGATAGGACTAAAAAGATAAAATCCACAGGCATGTGCCTTGCCTCCACCACCTTACTGGACACTTGCACACAGTCCAAACAACGTCTTTTGAAGTAGGCCACGTCTCTCTCAGAGTGGATGTTTGGTTCCCACCATATTGGCACCATGTTAGCATTAGCCAGCTTCTCCTGATAGATACTCGGATGGTAGGTTGGACAGTTTTGGTCCAGCTGAAGTCATGAAACAAGTAGCTTTCATGACAATTTCTACTGACAGTTTTTTTTCCTGACTTCTTAAGGTAGTGGGTCATCTGTAGTGCTGGCTAGTTATGTTTTACTTGACACAAGAAAGTGATCCATTTTCCCACTTATTAAATTCCTTAGTGTCAATTAGATCAGTGGGATAGGTTCCAGTCTAACCTAGCTTAGACACCAACTACTCCTCTTTGTCCCTTGTGAGCCATAAGGCTGCAGCTCGTGATCTCCATCCATCTTGTCTTTTTGATGCTGCTTGCCCCTGACTCCACGAGAGACCCATCTCTTGTAGTTCCACCAGCACAGTCCTTCTCCACGTTGACTTTGGCCTGCCTTTCCTCCTCTTCTCAGGTGGTGTCCATCTATGAGCGTGTGATATTCTCAGTACGTGTCCTAGCCATCTTAAGCACTTCATCTTTATATTCATCTTGGCTAGAAGATTTTACATGTTGGGTGAAGATGCCCATTGAGGAAGACCTTGACATTGTGTGTTTTGAGGACACTGAGGGCTACGCTGGCCAGAGCTTTAGCTCCTGACAGGTCCAACCATGCTGCACGGGTTGAAGGCAAGAAGATGACGGCAGAGGGGAAGGGGATGGAGCTAACAACCCGATCAAAACAACATTTTGTTAGAGAAACTGCAACAGCCATAAAATCTACTAGGGATCTTCAAGGAAACTAAAGCAATAAGTTACATAAGTGAGCATGGATGGATTAGATGGCCATCAGTCAGGGCCTTTGATGCTCTCATAATCCCCACCGGCAGCTGCGATAATAAAGTATAGGTGTTGCAAATTTCCCTGGCTTACCTGGTGTTGCCTCATGACACACCATTTGGGAACTACTGCTTTAAGACTTTATATATTTTACTAAACCATACAATTATATTTGACTTGACATCAGGGAAACTGCCACAGAGTTGATTCTCTCCTCTGACCTAACATCACAGGGAAAAAAGATGCTCTTAAAATACTGTTTCTCTTGGAATTTGAGTAGTAAATTCCTGTGGCGGCATCATTTAAAACGCATTAGACGGCACATATTTTAAGGATTACCGCACTGGCTCAAGTGTAAATACGAGCTTCCAAGAAGGAGAGAGGAGAAGAAGAAGAAAAAAAGCTCACATCTCGAAGCTGGCAGGTGAGGATATTCTGAGGTTGGAAAATTTTCATTGAAACCAGATGAACCTTCGAAGGTCTTATGTAATGCGGTTGGATGCTCGTTTACTGCGTGTCAGGGTGTAAAAACCACCGATTCTTCCTCGAGTGCCGAATCATGTTGAACAGCTCACACACAGTGAAACACATATGTATGACCTAATGAACCAGGCAATAACGAGCGTGTACAAGCTCGTCAAACTGTGTGGGTTTACACTGTGGTTTATTCTCCGTCCAACAAAGCTGCTGGCAGGGATCTGTGCGTTTAAACAGCGGACATACGTCAGCACGCCTGATGTGGTCGAATTACAAACGTCTTCTAGGACTACAGCCACAGCCGAGACAGGGCGAGCTTTCCAGAAGTTCATGACTCTTTTTTTTTTTTAAAAACAACTATCTTTGTGTGAGAATACACCATCAAAACTACATTTTTCAGTAAGAACCGCAAATTACTGTGGATTCATTTATTATATTTTTCTTTCGTGAAAAAAAGCCACTGTCCGTTTGATCTGATTTGCAATTTAGCCACAAACAAGGTATTTAAGTCGATGAAAAGGACTTGATTTGGCTCCGATATATCACTGCATGACCGTTTAGTTCCTTTTAATTGCCAGGAAATTAAATTCAGCCTTTTTTTTTTTATTTCTTTCCATTTTGTACCGGCTGAAACAATCCAACATGGAAGAAATATATCATAATGAAATCTAAAAAGCATAGTTGAAATGATCCCGTTTCCTTAATTATCCATTATCCTCCATTAATGTGGTTAAATTACTTCTAAAACCTGACTGATATCAAACATGCTGAGCACACTGAGGTAGCCAAAGCCCAAAACTTCTGTATAAGACTGTAGCATCTGAATGTGTGGTCTCACTCTCTCAGTATATAAATATAAAGACAAGTTATGGGCCTGCTCTGCTGCTTGTTTGCTTAGAGATTAGCGGTTTAACTGCCTTCTTTCTGCTGCTGATGTTTATAATTGTATGTTCTGAATACTGAGAACATTGTCTCGTGATGTTTCCTAATTCTCATCATCTGTTGGTACACATTTCATTCTACATGTAATCGTATTAAATGGTTTTCCACAGCAGATGGAGTCTGAGTAGGAGGTTCTTTTTTTTTTTTTTTTAGTTTGAATACATTTTTGACATTTTACTATCTCTG
>VUQI01016759.1:2074-13132 GCA_015106735.1 Paratilapia polleni
AAAGGGTTTAAAAAAAAAAAAAAAAAAAGAGGAAAAGGCTTTAAATATAAACATGTGTGGCACACCAGTAACGTGAGTGTTTCCATTCCAGACGCTTGATTTATGTCTGCCAGCTAAAACACAAGACACAGGATAAAGAAGAGAGGGTGGGAGAGATAGATGTGGTCAGCATGGAAAGACTGAGGATGGAGAGCAAGATGAGAGCTCGTTAGGTTACGATAATTGCAGGCTTTTCTAAAACATGTCTTTTTTGTAATTTGCACACATGCACAAGAACCAACACATGCTCACAACTGAGTGCACAAATCCTCCAGCAGCTGAATGGCTGTTAAGGAAAGATCTGGAGAGTGTCTTTGACATCTTTCAACATCTGTAAAGTCTGTGCTGCCAGTTTGTTTACTTTATTACAAGTAGGATATCTCTTTGCCTTTCCCTTCAGTTCACTCACAACTGGAAAAGCTGCATAGCCATCACAAGACAGAAAGCCAATAGAGACATACCGTACGGCATGACTGAAGTGAAGTGTTAAATGAATGAGTCATGGTGTACTTAGACATTTCCCTCATTGTGGTTTTTAAACCCCCCCAGAAATGACCAATACAAGCTCAAGCACAGACACTGACTAATCCTAATGAAAGGTGATCCAACAGCCAGCGTGCAGAACAAATCAGAACAAATTTGGACCATTAATACTGTGGAAAAGTGTGTGGAACAGCTTCTTGTCCTGTGGTCAATTCTACATTTTCAGGAAATGGTTTAGATGAAGTCTTGGACTGGGAGGGAAGGTCATAAATAGGCAATGTGGCAACATGGCGAAGTCATGACGCATAATTTCAAGAAACTGTTATCAACCTGGAGGAGTTTATCATCCCCAGTTATGCTTGTGAAGAATGAAAGCTTATACACACTTCAGTCAAGCACAAGAAAGACTTTGAGGATCCAAGGAAGAGCTGCAGGGCATAAATGTAGAAAAGGGGTGGAAATTATATGCTTCATGGGTCAAAGAGTCGGGGATTTGTGGTGTAGTGCAGTTTAGATCTTTAGGCTGATATTTGGGATAACTTAAAAACATATGGCCTAAATTTGACAAAAGAAATGGGGAAGAGGAGAGAGGGTGAGCTCATTTGTTTTTGCCTGGGGTCCTGGATGGTGATGGGTCAGGGGTCTGAGCTGTCAAGTGAAATGGGGATGGGTGAGAGTAAAGTATGGAGGGAGTGATCTGTAGGTAATGAGAAAGTGTTGAGTTCCTTTCTTTGCCTTTTATCTCAGGAAAGCTAGCATGCTTTTTCCTTCTACATCCTCTCCTGTATTTATGTCTTTATAATCGGCGCTCAGACATAAACCCAGTCAAACACACACTGCATCATTTGCTGTAATAACACATACAAGTTGTCTGAAATGCAGCAAACTGCTGACCAAATCTGTTTAAAGTTACACAAGGGAGCTGTGATTGTAGGACTATGAGAAAACTAAAATGGTAGTTCCTCTTTAAGAATAGTTATATTGTACAGGAGTTTATTTTCAGAAGAACTCAAATCCAACAGAAAAGGCTCAGCGTAAGTGCACCTTGAAAGGCCCAAAACACTGGGTCAGATGTCTCAGAGAAGAGAGGTCCCGCAGATTTGTGAGAGACTGAGCACAGAAAAGAAAAACAAAAGTGCCTGAAACTCAAGATAGGGGTAATTTTATAAATCTTTGGCTGCCTACAGGATTTTGTTCCCCCCACACGTTTGTTGATTGATAATGACTGCCATCTGAATATATACCAGACACAAGTGGTTGAGGAATACGTATCCAAAGCAATCTGCATTCAAACATCATCTTTCTTCTGCTATAAGTTTTAAACTTTATTCAGTACAAAATCAACCCACAGAAAAACAAAAATATTCTTATTTCTAACTTACGTCCTCCTCTTACATTTCTCAGTGTAAGCACAGCATTTGGTTGTACTAACAGACACAATAAGCAGTTCTCTGGTAGGTTCATTTTGTTTTAACCCTGTTTTTTGCTAACCAGTTTTAGCATCCCACTGTTAATCACAGATGCACCTTGCTAACCAAGCTAGCTAGCCAGCATTAGCTATAGTGGCTCTATTTCCTTTTGCTGAAATACTCTGGAATTGTGTATGCCTACTACACCTATGCTGTTATGTTGATGACAACTAAATCTACACAGCTAATTATGACAACGTGAAAATTTACAAGTTCCTTTCCCTAAAAAAGAGGAAGCAGACAGCGTGATAGCAATGATAGCAAGGGGGGAATCATTTGTGTTCTCACACAAGCTGGGTGTATTTTGAAACTTAGTTTGCCATTGAAGCTTTTACTTTATGACTGCTTTCTTTAGTTTCTTGGATGAAAATTGAAATAATAGAGGTGACCGCAAGCTGCTGGTCTAATTATTACTGTATATGCAAAGGGGAAAACTGATGGAACTGTATTATAAAGGAAAAAATCTCCTCAACATAAAATTGGTTAACTTGCAGCGTTTCCTGATTTAATAAACTAATTACATTTTCTTTGTGCATGCAATATGATGTTTGACATAATAAACCTGTTAAGGTGAACCACATCTAATCTCAGCTACAGTGCAACTTTGTGCTGCTGCAGCCTTTATGATTTGTTTTCAGTTCAGACTTGGCATTTTGAAAATGTCTTTTCTCGTTCCCAGAGTGTCACATGTGGCCATTTGGTCAAAGCCATTGGCATCTTACACATGCTCACAAGGTGTCCTTTGGCGATGGTGCTGTGAAAGACACTAGTGAAAGACCCTTTGCAATCACATTTAAACACACTGGAAAAGCATCAGTTTTTTTAGCATGCAGAGTTAGTTTGTGGTCCCCAAACCTAACCAGCAAATAAAAACAAAAGTAACCAGCAAGTAAAATTCAGCACAGTGGTTAATGTGGACACCTCACAGCAAGAAGGCTCCTGGTTTGAACCCTGTGAGGTAGATGAAGTGCTTTAAGGGTATAGAATAAAGCACTGTATAAATGGAAGGTTAAAAATGTGACTTGTAGTCTAAAGCACTTTGAGTGGTCAGTAAGACTAGAAAAGTTCTATATACGGCTGTGGTCAGACGTTTGCATGCACTCATCATGGACATGAGTGTCATGGTAACTTTGGATTTTTAATGATTTCTTTCCAACCAGTGATTTCTTTCTAACCAAATATTAGTGGGGGTGTGTGTATATATATTTGAGCCTGTATGTATATTTTTTGATTCTGTGTTGATTAGAGAAAATCCAAAATAAATTCAACCTTGTGCACCCAATTCTTGTTTTTTTAAAGTCATTAAAGATGTATGCTGTGCAATCATTCCACCCTGGAAAAAGAACAGTTCAAAGAACTCATTAAAAGCCCAAAATGACAATGACATTCATGCCCATGATGACTGTATGTGTATGTGTAAGTTCTGACCACAACTGTAAATGCAAGTAGATTACATTACATCAAACTCATTAGAGAGTTAATATTGTTGCAGCCAATGCCTCAAGGCACCAGTGTCGCAAGAAGCCTTGAGCATAACTCTGCGAGGACAATAGTATCTGACAGAGGAGCAGCATTTGTCATCCTAGGAGGAAAACAAGTTGAAATGTTACTAGGTCTGATCTAGTCAGATTGCCACTGTGACTTTTACATAAAATCAGCTTACTCAGACATGAAACTGAGGTTAAACATCCATCAAAGTAACACCAAGTTACCACAATTCTTTAGAGCTATAGCATCAGTTTTACTTCTTTGCTGACGACACCTACATTTATCAGCCTATTAACAGTGCAGAACTTTGTTGCCAGTCGTAAGCTGATTATATTTCAACTTTTGATTAAACAATTAATGCAAAACCATAAATGTTCTCATAAAAAAAAAAATTTAAAAATCGTGACAGCGAAGTTCCTCATTTTACGAGAAATTTCAATTTTGTCAATTGTTCTAATTAGTTCCTGATGTGGGAAAATCGTATGGCTGCTGTTGATTTTGGGAGTATCATGAGTGAAACCCATTAATCTTGGGTGTTGATAGAGTCTCTGCAGGTTATGGTCCCTGACTGTATACTGACTCAGTCTTTAGGAGGTTCTAAGGCTAGAGAGAGAAAAAAAAAGTTGTGTTTATCTCACGCAGCAGCTGTCTGAATTAGATGAATTAGACAATTAAAGGGGAATTCTTAGTTTTCTCTGTGGGAAGAAAGCATATATCTCAGGGAAAGTCCGAATCAGTCAACCAACAAGCGTGCTTTTAACTCATTTAAATATTCTGCTGCTATGTTTTTCATTTGAGTGGAGATATACAACAACTGCATTGTCAGAAATCTTCTTCTGCTGTTATGGGGTTCTCTTCTGCCAAACTTCATTGCATGACCTCACGAGTCTTAGCAGATCCCCCTGCTCTCCTCTGTTAAATGTAGGCATTAATCAACCATCATATCCACACAGACTGCACATTTTGTCTAGTTTTTACCACTCATGATCCCGCCATATGACTCAAGGAGTGGAAAAAAGCAGGAAATGGCAGAAAGGCGGAGGCAAAGTACGGACTGTGTTGTTTGATTGAAAACAGCTTGCTGGTCGTCATTACCATGATGTTTTGAGAATAGATGAAGGCAAGGCTGACTCAAGACTGCAGCTGGGAATTATTTTGTTCCTCTGTCTTTTGCTGATATTCTCAGAGATGATTTATAAACTCGCAGCTGTGTGTATAACGCGCTCACCATTGGACATGTTTCTTTTTGGATGGACAGGGCACTGTCATGTTCAACACAATTAGTAAAAAAAGGGACACTTAGAAAAAGCAGGTCTACATAAATAAATAGAAGCGTAGCTATCAGTAAAGGCGGCTGTCATCAACAAGTGAAGGTTCAAGCCAAGTAACATGAGGACCCTAGCATGACAGGACTGTGTAAAGCCTCTGCAGAAGCCAAGCTCTGACACAAGTGTTTTAAAGCCTGCAACAATGACTCAAGACTAATAAATCAGAAATAAAATCCAATAACATGGAAAATGTGAGGCAATAAAAAAAAAAATCAAACAAGTGATATCAAAAAAGCACGGCCCCACATGTTTTTGCACCAAATCAATCAATGTTCTTCATCTCTGAGCACAGAAACTAGTAAGTGCTATCTCTAATACTCCAGATGCCCAGAACATATATATTAGTTAGCATTTGCTGATGTTTTTTTTTCTTCTAGTTTTTAGTAGCTGTGCTGTTTATTTTAAGTCACTGATCCTGGCAACTTGTAGTAACTCATGCTGGTTTCCTTGGGGAATCCTTCTACATAGAAAAGGAATTTATCACCCTGAGTCAGATCTTTTTCCAGTTTTCCAGACTGAAGAAAGGATAACCCCTGTGGGGGTGGAGGCCTTGATGGGGGGTGGGAGTTGGCTGATTCACCAGTTACTTGCATCTACTCTCCCCAGGAGGGATTCATTACCAAGTGGGAAAGATGATGGCCATGGAAAAAAAAAAAAAGGGGGGAGTATCGCCTCTGCTGTTCTGTATGATCATTGCAGACAAGTTTCTCATGATGGTCAGTTAAGCAGTGATCAGCTGAAATAGTAGTCCAAACAAGGACAGGAAGGAGGAGGGGAAACAAGAAGAAGAAGAAGAGGAGGGAAGGAGCCGAAGAAAATGACAGACAGATAGACTGGTTATGTGGCAGGGCAGTGTCTGTGGCTCTGGTGGTAATGCATCCTAACTCAGCTCAGAGTTCAGGATCAAGGTTCTGGAGAGCACTGCTCTGCTGCGGTCCGCTGTGCTCCACAGGCCCTGCTGGAGACAACAGCATTACAAGCTGCTGTGGGTGGATTAGTGGGTCATGCTGCAATCATTTTGAGTCTCCATAATCTCAAGAACATACAATACACATGGGCTCAGGGCTCAAGTATATATCCAATATGTTCTTCCTCTCTCTTTTCTCTTTCCATTTCATTTTTTTTCTTGCATAATATATTTGGACATTCATACAACTTGCTCCTTTCCACACTTTCTCTTCAACTCGATTTAACTTGTTCTCTCTCCTGTCAGTCATTTAAAAAAGGAGCATAACAGCAGAAAAAAAGTAGGGCGATGAATAGGAAATAACAGAAGATAACTGGAAAGTTTCAAGCCAGTTTGAGTGATCTGGGGAGTATGGAAGCTGATCGTAAAATATCATATCTATAATCAAAGGTTAGGCTAAAATTTTGTTTGCCAAAGCATGTTGCAGCATTGGAACAAACATCTGGCAGACAGCTTTCTCCAGATCCCTTCAACGACTGACTTGTCTCTCCTCTTCCCTCTCTCCCTCTCTCTCTCTCTGTATTTCATATCTTTACAACTTTGCATCAGTGTGAAACTCTGTGTAGCTGCATGTGCATTATTCTATGGGCTCCTCCCTTTGCATTTGCCAATATAAAGGATGCAGATAAATCATGTAGATTTGTATGAACTAATAAATGTTCTTTCATCAAACAGACCATGAGAACAGCATAGATACGAAAACCTGATTAACATTGCCTTTTTCTCCTTTAGCAGTTTTACAGCCGTTATAAAACTTCTCATGATTTGACAGGCAGTCACTTACATGATTTCAAGTTACTGAATAGAGCATGGGGGTAGGAGAAGTGTCCCCCTCTAGTGGTGAGAATGAGAAACAAACTCAAGTTAGCTGCACAGCCTTTCCAGTTTTCTCGCCTTAATCGTGCAATTTTTTTTTCAAACATTTCTAAACACTTAAACAAAAAACAAGAAATATGTTTTATCACATAAAAAAATTAAAGCCGATCTTTTAATATGTTCTCAGGGAATGTGCAGCGTCTGGTTACAGAAGAACTTACTTGTGTGAGAGTTTTGAAAATATTGCATCAGCCTGAAAATAAATCAGATTTTTAAAAGCCCTCAAAGCATTTCCTCGAGGAAGAACTTTTTTCTGAACAGAGGCATGAACCAGAGTTTGCCTTCAAGTTTGTGTGAGCCTCAGTCTCTGATTCATTAGTGCTTTGGCAAAAAAAATGATGCATTTACACTGGTTATACATCTTAATTTTTTTTCTTTGTGCATCAAATAAATATTTTTTTCTCTTTCTCCTCTCTTCTTCTCTTTTTCTCCATACTGCTGATGTGTCACCACCCCCCCATTCTTCTACAGCTCCCCCTTCTCTCTCAAACACGCACACACACATGTATATATACACACATACACACACTGGCTCTAGCATTTCCAGATGTGTGCAGAGATGATGTCATGGCAGACCGGAGGCATTGGCCTCTTATCCTTCTCTTTCTCTCCAGAAAACATTCATCACAGACGGAGGAGCACGAGGCGGAAGAGCAAAGCGTTGATAAGTTCCCAGACAACAACGTGAGAGAACAATGCTTAAAATAAGGCTATCGCCCCCTGATTAGTTCAGCGAGTAGGGTTTTCTGAGTCACAGCCTGTTTGTCATAAATTCCCACTGGGACTATCCACCACCAGACACTTACAGCCTGGAAAAGTGTGTCCAAATGTTCTTTGATTTTGGCTTACATTGCACCCCTGACTACCAGCGGTACCTGAACATCCTAAAACATGTGTAGGCTGCTGCAGCTGTTGCTTTGTACAAAAGTGGGTTAACTACCACTGACACAAGGAGAACAAGAGGGGCAGGAGTTAGTGAGTGTTGTTTCAGTTGCTAGACAACTGCAGAGTAAATAAACTGCAGAGAAAAAAAACGGCCCTGGTCCGCAGAGTGAGGCCTGTCTGAGACCTCTTGGGGATCGTGAAAAGGGGAATAACTAGTGAGGGATAACATGAGCTGTCCCTAACCTTGTTACACACCACAGCTGGGCTGGAATTCAGGTCTCAGACAGCAGCTGTAAGGGAGAAACCCAACTAACACCCCCAGGAGAAAAAAAAAAAAAAGCACAGCTAATACTGTACACTGCTATGTACAAAACTAAAACAGATCATGAATTAAAATAAGCACTTTTTGTACTGGAAAGAGCAAGCACGTTATTCCCCATGACTTAAATGTTATCTCAAAGCCACAAAAGTCCATTTAAATAGCTTATTAAATAAGACCCTACCCCTGTATGATTGACTCTTGATCCACTGCACTATTTATCTGTGATTTCCCAAAAAGACAAATTCTTGAGTTTTAAAGTAGCTATAAAAAATATTTTACACCAACAATGTTTGAATTAGAAAAGGTCATACTAAGTAAAGCCATAGAGATTTATCAACTCTGCACTTTGTCTTGATCCCCTGGAACATTTTAGCTTCTTTCAGCTCATTGTTTTGGTTTTGTTGCCAGTTAGGTTTAACTGTTTTGAAATTCAGAAATGTGGCAGCAAGAAGTTGTTTTGAAAAAAGAAAAAAGAAAAACGAAATTAAAAATAGCTCTGAAAATCAGTGGTATGCCACATACAGTCCTGTGAAAAATTAAGTACATTCCATGATTCAATAGCATGTAGAACCACCTTTAGCAGAAATAACTTGAAGTAGTCGTTTTCTGTGTGCCTTTCTCAGTCTCTCACATTGTTGTAGAAGAATCTTGGCCCACTCTTCTTTACAACGTTGCTTCAGTTCATTGAGGTTTGTGGACATTAATTTATGCACAGCTCTCTTAAGGTCCAACCACAGCATTTCAATCGGTTTGAGGTCTGGACTTTAACTGGGTCATTCCAACACCTTGATTCTTTTCTTTTTCAGTCATTCTGTTGTAGATTTTTCTGGTGTGTTTGGAATCATTGTCCTGCTGCATGACCCAATTTCAGCCAATTTCAGCTGTCAGACAGATGGCCTCACATCTGACTCTAGAATACTTTGGTATACAGAGGAGTTCATGGTCGACTCAAATACTGCATAGTACCCAGGTCATGTGGCTGCAAAACAAACTCAAATCATCACCCTTCCATCACCGTGCTTGACAGCTGAAGTGTTTGTGGTGATTTGTGGTTTGATTTTTGCCAAACATGGCGCTGTGCATTATGGCCAAACATCTCCACTTTGGTCTCATCTGTCCAAAGGACATTATTCTAGAAGTCTTGTTTGTTCCGATGTAAATTTGCAAACCTAAGCCGTGCTGCCATGTTTTGTTGTTTTTTTTTAGACAGAAAAAGCTTTCTCCTGGCAACACTTCCAAACAAGCCATACTTATTCCGTCTTTTTCTAATTGTACTGATAATAATGATAATGAATGATACTGATAATGAACTTTAACATTTAACATGCTAACTGAGGCCTGTAGAGTCTGAGATGGAGCTCCCTGAACATTACACAGTGTGACCTTGGGGTGAATTTGCTGGGATGTCCACTCCTGGGAGGATTGTGGCATTGTGTTAACATGCACCTGAATGATGCAGACCAGGAAACTGCCAAAAAAACGAAAAGAAAAAAACAACCCTGTACTTTTATAGAAGTGCTGGCAATCAGTTAATCAAGTACATTTGGTTAGCAGCACCTGGCTGCTACTTACCTTCTTAATTCCTATGGGAACAGTAACGGTGTACTTAGTTTTTCACAGGAGTGCATAGTGACTTGTGAAATTTTTCTTTTTACATGACTGTACTCATAATCAGGAAGGAGGAGAAAGTAAGTGGGTAATGTAAAAATCAGTCTTGGACTGAGTTTCACTGCTAGACGGTATATAAAAGATATACATAGTTTCTGGTCTGAAAAGCTATGCCATTAAACCTGCATTCGTTTTAATGGCCAGCAGTGGGGGACTCCTGTGGTAACAAAAAAGAACTCTGAGAAAATGACCCTACTTCTTACTTAATTTAATAACTCAGTAAACATTTTCATAACACATTTCTTTATGGTCTCAACAGCTAGTTTCAAATCTCCTTTAATATAGCATGGGGTGATTTTGTAAATGATGGTCCCAAATGGTATTGAAAAACCAATTAAAAGAGATTTAAGGGTGTCATGCACAATGGAGGAGAAGGGACTGCACACAGCTGAAAAACATTTAAAAAGTGATTGTGAACGGTAGTGACAGCCTAGAAAGTTCCAGAGACAGCCTAGAAAGCAAAAAAAAAAAAACAACAACAAAAAAACAAACTATTAAGTTTGTGAAGAAACATTTTGTTTGCTCGATGGGATTTTAACGAGCAGTGTCTTTCGGAAGTCGCAGTTTCATTTATAATACAATGCACATTTAGTATGTTCTGTTAGTACAAACAGCACATGTAGATTTATTTGTGTTCGAACAACAAAAAAACTGTGAGAATCACCAGATAATGCAAACCATAAATAGTGAGTATGCTGTCTGGAATTAGGACACAGCAAATAAAAACCTTTCATGCTGGACATTTTGACACCATTAACAATCACTATGGCCCATTTAGGTGCTCCAGTTCTAGGCGCCTGGCATTGTGCATGATGACTCACTGGTATGAATTACTGGGACACCTAATGGAACAGAGGGATCATTAAAGTCATTAGTTCCACCTGTGCTTTTCGCACCACTAGTACAATTCTCTGCCATGAAAAAAAGCTCACAAATTGTCTTCAGAGTCTTCAGTCTCTTAAGTTTTGATCATATCTTCAAATTTCGCAAGAAAAAAATAAAAATCTATATCACTTTCAGTTTACAGTGTGAACAATCCAGTGTAGGACTGGCACATGACTCTTCCCTCAGCCCAATGTGTTTAAAACAGTGCAGGAGATCTGTTTAGCAGCTAATTGCTGATTTTAATCAGATTACTTCACTTTAGTCATGTAGTTTAAATCCCCAGCCCACCCACATGCAGCACTGTTGTGGTTTGTGTCTGCCTGAAACTTCCCTCCTATTTTACAATAAAAACGAACTTGTGAGGACGCAAAACTCAAAGCAAATAATCCAACCAGCCTACAGACAATTGCTTTTGATTCTCTGTTGTGATTAAAAATAAGACTAAAGCTTGGCTTTATCCCCCCCCCCAAAATCCAAATCCCCTCTCAGTCTTTCTCAGCTGTGTGGTTTCACTACAGAGGCAGTGTGACAAATCTTCCAGCTGAGGCTAATCTGTCCCGATCTGTGTGGCACCTTTGGGTGCTCTGTTATTCTCGGTTACAGCTCATAATCAACTGATGTTTTGGTTGTCAGTTGGGGGGGGGGGGG